>JANHGB010037099.1:0-49945 GCA_026283785.1 Coracopsis vasa | reverse complement strand
AAAGGGACTGAACATCAACTTCTGACTCAGAAATATCACATACGCTCAAAGATGGTTTGATCAGCTACTTTGCTTTCTCCTGGCATGGAAATACTTCTGAATGTTTCACAATCAGCACTATCTGTTTCTGTATGTTGGTTTCTTAGCCTTCTTAAAAGGAACACATCTGGATCATGATTTGAAGAAATACGACATGCCTAGAGAAACTGCAGTGTTTCTCCACATATCTCCACATAAAGTCTAGTAGATGTATCATGCCATGTGTAGCACGCCTTAAAGTTATCTCTGGAACAGAGGTTTCAGCTTTCCAGCTGAAATAAAAAATTAAACTTTTACAATTCCAACACTATATAAGATTAATACTAAAACCAAGAAGCAGTCTATGTTTTCCTTAGCATGATTTCACTAGGGTAAAGTTTATATTTGTTTCAAGTCTTTTCTGTCCATTTTGGTCTTACATTAACAGCCATGTAGCCCACTTACTTTTGAGTTATTCTCTTTCCCCACTCTCAAACATGCCTTTCAAACACACTTGAAAACATACTATTTGTTCCATCTAGGATAAGAACCCAGAAAATTATGATAGCTCCTAGTATAATATTCAGTTTCATTAGGAAACAGTAGCAGTCAACCTGAATAATCTAAATTTATTGTTCTAGCAAAATGCACATTTACAATATGGCATATATATGTGTACACATACATGGAAAGATAGTTTCCATCAGTATAAGATTCAATAGATGATAAGCTACTTTGACAATTAGAGCAATTCAGGGACCAGCATATGACAAGTTGAAATATGTTTAAAATGCAGTTTTCTTTAAAATATACACATTTTAGCAACTCTACTCTAAAAGCTTCTATATCTTCATTTATTTTATATTGCCCCTAG
Source organism: Coracopsis vasa (assembly GCA_026283785.1). Classification (NCBI taxonomy): domain Eukaryota; kingdom Metazoa; phylum Chordata; class Aves; order Psittaciformes; family Psittacidae; genus Coracopsis; species Coracopsis vasa. The sequence goes on along the minus strand of JANHGB010037099.1, from coordinate 49,053 downwards.
CAACACAGGGTTTTACAAAAGAAAAAGACTATTTGAGAGACAGAAATTTATAAGGGGGCCATGTGCAAGGATTTTGCTTTTTAAATCTCTATTAGACTTCTATTTCACAGTTCAATTTTACAAACTCTGTATTGAGGAAGACAGTAATAGCTGATATATTCAAACCCTCTTAACCTGATCGAAAATCCCACTGGTGCTACAACAGAACATAAAAGAATAACCCTGCCCAGTATGGTAAGTATTATCCCTGAGCTCAGGAGTCCTGAATAGCATCAAGCCAAAATTTGGTAACGTGTTGAACAGTGTATTTAATGTGTGCCAGCATGCAAGCCTAGGTTCTATTCCTCCTTAATTTTCTAGGATAGTTGCAGACTTTGAACAAGGCTCAATGAGTTTGCATTCTGGACACAGAAGAAAAACTGTGTCATACACTGGCACAGTTCATTTCCTGTAAAGGAAGGTAAAAGAATCTTCCTCAAAGGCAAAGTTGTCCAGGGTCAGCTAGGGTCTTCACTGTGGGTGAATCCAGCTGCAGTAAGGAAATTGAAACAAATGTAGTGGATTGGTATTTCTCAGAGGTAAAACACACAAACAGTAAGGCAGAGAAAACTGAGCTTCACAGAAGGGGGTAGACAGACTCGAGTTCAAAGAGTTCTCTTTTTTTCTGTGAGGCGGCTCCTAAATGGATGAAGCAAATCTGTTATCCCTTTACAACAGAATCTACCCACCTGCCCTGTTATTATGGGTCATGACTATATACTGAACACGTACTACGTCTGATTATAATAATGATTTTTTCATATGTTTACCAAGATAAAGTTCTAGTCTCCCATTAGCTCATGCTGTGCTCTCGCTGTTCTCTTTGCTGATTTTTAAAAACTACTCTTTTCTGATTAACCATTGTTTCTGTTCATCATCGTTTCCAAACTTCCCAAATTCTTTCTGATCCAGAAATTTAATTGGAGAAAAGTATCTACTGAACACTAATTATTTTGGAGGGCCATCTGAAAGAAACCTCAGTACAATAAATCACTTTCATTCTAAAGTGATTAATTATTTTCATGTCTAGTCTCATTTAGCAGCCCATAATGAGACACACACAATAAATGTATTTAGATACTTAGTCACATGCCTTTAACATAACCGACTGACACAGTGTGACGGCAGCGAAGGGTGCATTCCTCAGAATGCCAGATAGGCAACAAAGGAAGAGATGAGAGTTTTACATTACATTAGGAAATTAACTGTTTACAAAGCAAGAAGTGACTTCTAGTATAACAAAGAAGTTTGTGTATGCACAGAACAACTTTAATGTCAATGAAGAGACTCACATGACAGTCCCCAACACAGGGGAAGAACAGAGTGAGTTCTAGGTGTAAGGATATACTGGCATATTCTCTCCTCCTCATCCCACAAGAGGACTTCCCTAACATAATCCTGAAAGAGCAAAGTATGAGAAATATCTAATACCTGTATGATCATCTAGAGGGAAAAAGAGAAAGAGTTTCCCCATGCAGTCTTCTGTAAGGTGACAGGATTTCTTCCATTTCTTCACCCATATAACTCAAGTTTGCAACTGTGTTGACTGCTTCAGATATGATTTATGAATTCACATTTTATCTTAACCTGGCTTCAATGAAAAGTGATTTAAGGTAGCCTGATTCCTAAAGAAGTTGTAGCCTTAGTCAATTGCTATTTTTCACTGTTCCTTTTATTCTTAATTGATATTGCTGATAGGTAACAAGAACAGAGTCCCTAAAATCAAAAGAAAATCTGTAATGAACTTGCCCTACAAAATCCCCAACATTTAATTAGAAGTAATACATACCGTTTTATATTACATGAATCAGAAGGGCAAAATAAGGCTTTTAGTAGCACAGTAGAAGGAAGAATATCTTTATCAACCTAATTCTTTTTAAATGCTAGGGAAGAAAATAAATTTACAAAACTTTTTTTCTGACAGACTGTATATCTTCTCTATTTTATTACAAATAGAAAAGTAAGCATTTGACTTTTAGATGGTCCAACAGTTTCCCACTGTGGTGGAACATACTTTTCCTGAAACAGTTTCTGCTGCATGTACTCTTTTGCGACTTTTTTTTAAATTTCATTTTCAGAATTTTGCTTTTCTACTTTTAAGAATCTTACTATTGGAAAAGAAAGTCAGCAGCTTGCTACTAATTCATTTGTAGCTAAAACCAAGAAGATTTCACACTAGCATTTTTGCTATGTTTGTCCCAGAGTTTAAACAGTTTATGAGAGCATGATTTTGGATATCAGAACAGAACAAATGCTGAGAGCTTTCAGAACTCAATTTGTAATTAATTTTTCTTAAAAACAACTCTTGAAATTTAAAAAGAAAGTAAAAAACAAGCATTAAGGAAAACTATATAATGTCATGTAAATTTTCTTATGCAAAATATTTGACTGATTTATACTAGTATATTTCTTGACTACTTTTTTCCGCATCTAAATGTTATGTGGCTTTAGAGATTAGTTGTTAAAGTACTTGTTGTAATCTTAAGATGTTCCTAAGCATAATTTTAGAACACATTACTTGGTGTTGATTACTTTACTTGTTTTATAAGTATTTCTGTGAAATTTGTCAGTTATTCAACATGAGGAAGTTAGGGCTTTTATCAAAGTGTGATTTTATGTTTTTCTTTCAAATGTACACTTGCAATTTGTGAACAAATGCCTGGACTGAAAGCCCAGCTCCAAGGCGAAACTGTAAAAGCCTAACTAGGGCTAAAATTTGTGCTCTAAGGGAAAAGTATCTTTTAGCTCATAGAATTTATTATGAATATCTTTGTGCTGAGAAATGCAATGGATTCAAAACAATTAGACCGGTATTTTGGCATACCTGGAAGCAGATTTCATTTTTGTCATGAAGTACAGAGAAGCACAGAAACACAGGCTGATTAAGTATAGAAGGGTAGTTATACAGGAGATAATTCTATTTCTTACTTTGTTCAAAATTAATTTTCTTGTCTCGAACATTCAAAAGTTTTCAAGGAGAGATAAAGAACATGTATTATTTCCCTGTAATTAAACAGAAATATCTCTGTGACAGTGCAGCTAGAAACTTTAATTCCTCACAGGAAGCAGGCCCACAAATTTGCTTTCAGTTTAGCTTCTAAACATGCAAGGTCTCAGTCCTGTCAGAGTTTCCAAGGCACCAAGAAGGCAATATAGAAAGGCACAAATGCAACTGCAGAAGATTAGCAACAACTAATTAACTTATATAGTGTGATTTCCATTCACTAGATGTAGCACATGCTGTCAACTTGGAGGCAAATCATTCACATTTTAATCCTATATTACAGTTCCGAATCCCTGATTTTTTCCAAGAGCCTGTGAAGGAATAGTTTAGCAACTGGTTCTGGGGAGTACTGTGCTGAGAGGAGGAAAAGAGGAAACTCATTTTAGGGTAACACTTGGCTTACTTCTTCCTGACTTCAAGCAGAGATTCTACTTGTAGTAGTAGAACCTTCTTCTTCAGCTATTGTATGCCTCAAGCCAACACCACTGCCATTTGGACACTCTTTGGACTCATGATCTGCAGTTATTCTGCTGATACAGTTCACTTGGACGGCAAAAAAGGCCATCTTAGAGTGTTCAAGCAGTCAAAACCTGAGGAACCAGCTCTCAAATCTTATACCAGGCTATGTTTTCCTCATATGAAATTCTATTGTTGCAGCACTCTCAAAAGACATGTAGCAAGAAAAAACGTTTCCTGTTCAAGTTCTTACATGTAAATTAGATACAGTCGTGAAAGGCTGCAGGAGTGCTGACTATCAGCAAAATTCAGTGCTTTGCCAGACTATTCTTATTTTTGTATAGACCTGTGCTTTAAGTCAATTAGAAACTGGTTAGTCTTTAATGAGAGTTAAATTACAAAATCCATTCTTTTTAATCATTGGTCTTTTCCAAGCTAAGAGAAATACTCCCAGCGGCTTTCACTCCACTCAGCAAACTGGTCTGGGAGAGGGAGAGAAGTTTAGAGAATGGATTATTCTTCACTATGATTTATTTACATGGTATGATCATATATATTTGCAATAGATTTATTCTGGGCTAAATTCATGGAGTTCAATTTCAAAACTTTTCCTAATTGCTTTGTTTTGGGATAACAAGTCCAGTTAGGTAAATTTGCCCATGTTCATACATTGGCTGTTTTCAGTTGCTTTGCTTTTTTCCTTATGAAGCGTTCTGAGCTGCTGTCCCAAAGTGTTAAGTAGAAAACTTTTAACTTCCAAATCCTCAGGTTTCTGTTAGTCCTGGGAGTCTTTGAAAATCTCATTAAAACAAATTCTAGTTCAGTCTGGTGGTGCAATACATTTGTTTCATTCTTCTGCTCTTCCTCCTCTTTTATCCTTCTAATAAGCACTCTAAAAACATCCTTTATGCAATTTTCTAGACCTAAATAGTTCTTATAGAAATATGTCTCTATGTAAAATAGGGATAATGATATTCATCTCCTTTGTAATCCACTTGAGATCTTTAGATGGAAGGTACTAGATAAGCAAGTATTATTATAATAAGTATGTCTTTCACACAAACCAACAATCATAACACAAATCAGATTCATTGTCAAGAGACGTAAACAATGATAGCCTTACAAATACATTATCTCATTGAACAACACTCAAGATACAGACGGCAATTACTTCAAAAGTGGTAAGAAGATATTCTTAAAGAAAAATATGCTGAAATTTAGCTAGAAAAAATCCCCAAAATACATTCTTGGTCCATTGCTTTCAAAACACAGGGTGTTTTTTGTGATAAAGGATGAACAAATGTTAATAAGTAAGACAATTATTTGTTCACTACAATGTCTAAATGTGCAATAAGGAAAATGATCCAGCAATTGAACTCTAAATGTTTATTTTTCAGTTAGTCATTATTCTACTGTCAGTTAGTCATCATTCCACTCTACTTTCTTTACACAGATGCATGTGCGAAGAAATATTTATAATCACTGCTTCAAAATTCTGGCCTAAAAATGTATCATTTTTAAGTCATTCTAACTTGTGCAACATAGTGTGGCATCCTCTGAAGAAGGTCGTAAGTGTAATGAATCTTCTTTTTGATACTATCAAGCTCATTACTTATCTTCAAAATAAAAATAAGAAACTTACGTTGGCCTTGAAATACATTCTCTGTGAATAGAGATCCATCAAGATTTTTAGTCAATAATGCTGTTAATTATTCTCTTGCAAATTTTATTAACTGCTATGCATTATTTACATGTTTTCCCAGGTGTTTTCTATAACAATAAAATAAAATTGCCTGAAAAGTAGTTTCCCAATACTATTTAATGACTTATTAATGCCCTAGAAGTAAAGGTAAAGTGTACTTTTTGGGAAGTCTACAGACAACATCAATTTGGATGGGAGGGCAGGGCTTAATGACAGGCAGGAGGGGTTCAATAGAAAGTATCTATGAAAAAACAGACTTTGTCTGGGTGAATAAGAAGTTGAATACAAGTCAGTGGTATGCTTTTATAAGGAAGAAGACCAGATACATATTGGGATTTATTAGCAAGAATATAGGCAGCAAGTTGAGAAATGTGATTTTTTTTATTTTTTTTTTCTGTATTCAGAACCTGTGAGACTGCATTCGAAGTATTGTCTCCACCTTACAGCTCCCCAGTGGCAACAGACTGCAGCAAGTCCAGGGAAGCACATGGCATATGAGGAAACGCTCAAAGAACAGTATTAATTTATTTAAGTTCTACCCATTTGCATGCCCCTGCCTTCTCTCCAAATCCTCCAAATATCCAAACGGGGGAAAAAAGGGGGCATATAAATTTAAAGCCATATTTTTTTCAGTAAAAATGACTGCTCTTGATTAAACATTATATAAAATTTTTCACTCTGAGAACACAGGTTCTTCAAATAGTCAAAATCTGAACTTCCAGTTCATAACAGTCTTGATGCAAGTTGAGAATTCAAGGTACTTTATTTCTCTTGAATTGTTGCATGTATTGTACTAGTAACATACCTACTGTATTCAGTTTTACAGGTCATTTTCTGTAGTTTAAAGGTTCCCCCACATGACAATCACTCTTTATTAAATAATTAACATGTACTTCCACTACTGTTTGAGGAATTTAACAAAACAACAACAAAAAAATCCCCTTGGAGACATATCTATTGTCATTCACAGAGCACTTACCCAGGGTTACAACTTTACATTTTAACTATTGCAGATCATTTCTAAAACACGTGGGGGGAACCTTTAACATGCATTAGATGAATGTAAGTTAATGTAAAAAATACAGGCATATGGGAGATTGTTTTTCAGTAAAACAAACTGCTTTCAATGAAGCTGATTTATGGGGTAGACCATGATGAAATTCAGAAAAAACAATTGCAATACAGACTAATTATGTTAAGTTGTATTAGTGTCATATATCCATTAGTGTTTATCAAACCATGTCATAGTTTAAGACAAATTATTTCAGATTTTGCAAAATGACAGAAAAAAATCCAGAAGAAGAAAAACATTTATAGGTGAGTAGAAGGTAGAGAAATATATTCTAGCATTTTAAAAAAAAAGTGACAGACTATTTCTTGCAAGATATGATGAGAGGTTAAAGTAGGAATAGAAATATTTTCAAATGCATTTACTTTAGAAGAAATAGGTTTTATTTAACAAATGCAGAACATTGAATTTAATCCTGGAAAATGTTGATTTCAGTTGTAATCACAATTGTAATCAGTTGATTTCAGTTAAAAAATTATGTACTTAGCTAATAACTGCATAATACTGCACTGACAGCATATGCTCCTAGTACAGGAGAAAATAAATTACAACTAAGTGAAGAATCAAGTGCAAAGTTTCCTCCATTAGACTTTAGGAAGAACTTACTACATATTGTGAACCACCGGGAGCCATTGGGGAAGTATGAATAACTTCCTTGTACTCCTTTCTTCCCCAGAATTCTAAATCTTTATAATGTGATTTATGAACAGTATTTTTTTTTTTCCCAACTTAAGACTTTCGTATTACTACATTTATCAAAAATGTTACCACTTTTTTTCATAGATACACCCCCTCAGAAAGCTGAATAATATGAAACCTTTAGGTTCTACAGTAACAGTCCTCAGTTCCACATTTGTTACTTGCATGGAATCCACTTTCACATAAGTGTATTCAAACCTATTGATGGTAATTTTGATCAAACCTGAGATTGAATCAATTATCTTAACTTATAACTTAGAGGAATTCAAATTAAATTCTGTGAAATATCTGCCTTCCATTCTTCTATTAAAAATTTTAATTAAATTTTTTACAATCAAAAGAAAATTCAGATTGAATTTGATAAGTTGTGATAAACATTAATATGAATTTTATGGTTTGGGTTTTCATAAGGCAAATATTTTTTTGCTGAAGATTAATCTGGGTCTTTATCAGCTGCATAGAAAAAATATAAGGGACAAATTGAAATAAGGTGGCAAATATCTGGTAAACTAATTCAAAACCAGGAATCCCTTTTTCTATATGAATCTAGTGTAATAAAGAAACAAAGGAAGCTTACATCTTTGACGGACTGAATGAAGCGCAGATTTCAAACATATTTAAAAAATTTGTATAGTGACAGAACTCAACACTAGAAGTTGTCTTCAGATTAGTTCTTTTTCAGCTAAAACACATCCTTGGTTGACTCAAAACCAAATTGTGTATAGTCTCCTGTATATAAACATGTACTCTAGGTACTGTCTCAAGAATTGATGTCTGTCACATGCACTCCACTAACGCCTTTATTCAAAAATATTGTAAAAGCAACTTTATAAAATCTTTTAACAACATATCTTCAAATGCTGAAGTCCTATTTTCCTGACTCAAGAAAAGGAAGGGTTATTTTTTCATGGTTATCATGTGGTAAATATACATTTTAAGAAGATATCCTGTTGAAGATAGGGTGGCTGGCATGCAAGTACCAAGTACCAAGCTTAAAATGAGTATTTTTAATAGTTTCTTCTTTGTATTTTTATGTCAAAGACATCTAGAATTTGGTTGTGGATTGTTTTTTTTTTTCCTCTAGAATCTATTTTAAGTAATATGGCTACATTTTTTTTTCTTTTCTTTTTTTTCATAATATTTTTAACCAAGGTTGCCTCAAGGTATGAAATCTGTTCTAACAGAAAATCAATTATCTTTCCATTGTATTCTCAATATTGATTGTCATTTACTCTGTCTTTCTAGGGCTTTGCATATCCGTTTTATTAACAGTAATAAAATATCTTTTAACAATTGCTAGTTGGATCACCACAATATCCTTCAACTGCCTATAACTTATTTTATTAGAAATGCCATTTTATTCTTGACTATACTGGACAATTTAATAACTAATGGTGATTATCAGTTATTTGTCTGTACATGTCCTTAACGGCATAAAAAAGTTCCCATGTGCTTTGATAATGTAAAGCATTATTTTATTTGACAAAATAATTAAAATTTATTTATAAGTATTTTGAATGTCTTCACCTTCAAGAAACAGAAATAAGTTGAAATTGCTTTCTGTTCTTTGGCTAATTCCTTCATATCCATTGTAAACTTTTGCCTTTGGAACTGCACTTGAACTCCTAAATGAGCGAGCTCAGTTACCGGCAATAACGACTACTAGCATGAACATAGTCCCAGTTGTGCCTCAGGGAAAACAGATGTTCAGGTAAAAACATGCCTCCTACCTCAAATTCTCCATCTCCAGCCACCTGGTGATATTCTCCAGATGAAGGTACCCACTATAGCTGTGCATTTGTCCCAGCTCCATCACTTTCCTGCAAGTATCTTCAACCCTAGGGCCCTATCCCACATCTTCTTAAACTGCAACTCTACCCATGCCCATCTGAGGAACTGCTCATCTCTTCATTTTTGTACTCACTACTATATCCTTGACCTGGCATTATTCTTACAGCTAGAAGTAGGAAGGCTAGTCCAGCCTCTGGATGGATTTCTGCTGGTAATGGCAAGTGTGTTTGACATGTTGAAAAGCAAAGAGCATGTTTTATGCTGCAGCATGTCCAATTAGCTGTTTGGCATTATTTCTAACCAGCTGTCCAGCCATAATTTCTCGTATGAACATATTTGCCAGTTATAGAGACAGTTATATTTATACTGGTAAAGTCAGAAGAAACTATTGCTGCACACTGTGATGGAGCCGAGAATTTAAATGTAGGTCAATATTGATCCATATTGAATTGAGCAGAATTGAAAAAGAATTTATCTAAGGTGAAAGTGGGTTGGTTTTATTTTTTTTTTTTCCTCTGTTTTTTTTTTCTTTTTTTTTTTTTTTTTTTTACTTTCTTCTCTAGAAACCTATTCAGGAAAACAAAAATTATGTGTTCCATGCTTTTTTTCACTATAGCTGTGTGTAGCAGCAGAGGCTTTTTAACTAGCCTTATGTATCAGTTAAAGCAAATTTGGGAAAGACAGTAGTAATATGTGGGTTTTGCAGTCAGAATCAGTTTTGATCTGTGATCTCTTTGTCTGGAATTAGCACTGATATTTGAGTTGGATAACTTTTAGTGTAGCATTAAAATTACAGTATTGGTCTCTACGTAATATTTGCTCTTGATGATTATTTTTTAATTTTTGCCTCTGAAATTCTAAGCAATATATAATGGTATGACTCATTGGAAACATATACCAGTATCTGTAAAAATTAATTGATTTTTAATTTATGAGGAAGCATTCTGATCATCTAATTTGCTTATCAAGCACACATATCTGGAAGCGCTAGAATTTCTTCTTTAGAAAGACATTTACAGTTGAAAGACAACTTCTGGCAGACTGCATCTTAAGATATTTCCCAAGTGATTTATTACCTTACTACCTGCCCTTGTAAAAAGTTCCAAATTTTTTGTAAGGCCCCCTTTAGGTACTGGGAAGCTGCTATAAGGTCTTCCCAGAGCCTTCTCTTCTCAAAGCTGAACAAGCCCAGCTATTAGAACCTATATTTAGAGTATAATATATTTGGGCATCTGTACACAGAGGTCTGCCTATTTACCTTTGTTAATACCTTTATTATTAAAAAAAATAAGAAAGGTAATCAGATTCAGACATTTCTCAATTTTTAAACAGAAAGGGGCCCTTGGAATGTTTTCATGTCACAGTTCATAGATAGATACTTTTCTCTTTTTTTTTTCCGCCCACTCTTGTACTCTTCATGTAATTGTAAAGGTATGTTTGTCTTTTTCCATTAAACGAAATGTCAAGATAAGACAGCCACAGGTGATGGTACATCAAAGGAACAACTTTCTGCTAAGCTCCAGTTCTCCATGAACTTCAAGACACACTTTCAAAATTCCACTGGATAGAACTGCTTTGCATGAGAATTATCAGACATTTTTTATTCTATGTTAATTTATTCTTGAATGCTCCTAGCCACATCTTTTAATCATATTTTTATGATTCAATGTTCTTGTAGTGAGTTGACCCCTCTCTCTAAGGCTTTAATGGCTAATCCTGTTAGTGGGGCTTTTTATTGACTAGATTAAAATTACTAAACAAAACACCTGCATGCAGTTATGTACCTGTTTCAGAAAAAATGAATAATCCTATGCAAAACATGCTTTGAATGGAATTATTTGAAAGAAGAATAAATCCAGAATTGCTATTCAAACTATCAGGACTTAATTAGATGCAATTAGACTAAAACTGTTGTATCCAAGGGTCATTTAAATGCTTCTGAATGTCTAAATATTCAGACATTGTTTTGCTCAAATAACTTATTAGCCTGACATGTTATAAAACTGAAATTGTACCTAAATTTTACAGAGCAAACATTGAAGAAAGCCTTAATTTCAAAGTTTGCTAGATGTCATGTGTGATGGAGATGCAAAACTGGACAAAACTGGACGTTTCTGAAATGTGAGCCACTCTATAGTATAAACTAACCCTTTGTCAGGCCAATCACAAATTCCCATCCCTTTATATTCATTCTCATAAAAAATGTTTTTTCTGCTTTGTTTAGCTGAAAAAAATACTGGCTATTCCCACCAAGAACATAAACATTTGAAAGTTACTTGAAATACAGAATATTCATTGATAAACTGAGAGATGTAGACTGTGACTATGGTTTTAATTCTGTTAATTTCTATTTTCTAGAAACAACATGCTACCAAAAGACCACACACAGGTGAATAAAGCATTTCTAAAACTGCCACTTCTTATTAACTGGCAGATCTATTTCTGTAATTCAAGCTGAAAAAAATCATTTTCCTCTAGAGATTCTGGATTCAGTTCCCATGAGAGAGTATCTCAGTGGAATATTTAATTCAAAGTTAAATACTCCTGTATCTGAAATGCAATCTTTAAATACAACATTTCTTGGGAAAAGGTGGTTTCAGTGCTCCCCCTTTTCTCCCCCAAACTTTTTAGGATCCGATCTTTTGCTACTGAAACACGTAATACTTGCTGCAGTAAAAACATATAGCAATGAAGAATCCCTTCATTTGACAAATCTAATACCATAGATTAAGACTTCCTTCTTTTAGTGTTTCTAAATATTTTTTATTGGCAATTAGGGAAAAAAAAAAAAAGCCTGACAACTATGCAATTATTAAAAAGTAGGTGTAGACTTTGATTCTCATTTGAGAACTTTATAACTAGGTGTACACAATTATCTAAACTTTAGTAGCAGGTGTTTAATGTAACATAAAAGAAATCATCAAGTTAATTTCAAAAAGACTAGTAATAGGTTCACAAATCACTTCTCAGTGAAGACAAATAATTATATATTTAAGAAACATAGCATTGGATTGACACTGTTGTAATGATAACTCTGTAGGTGGCTCATATGATGCACTGTTTTATAAGCCGCTGGGAGTGTAATGACAGCATTTGCACAATAGGCCTACGCAAGGATGAGGTAGCATAATTGCAGCGTCACTGAAGCATGAATACAGACTAATTAACAAAATTGGAACTGCTGCACTCATGCTCACATTTCAGCTATGTGATTTCATTTACTTTTACATGCTGTTGTGGCCACAGAATTGCTGTGTTTGTTGTCTGAGTATTGCAGATAATATTGTCCATTTGCTGCCTCCATCTTCCTGTTCACTTTGAACATATCAGTAGTACAAGCAGGTCCCCATTTTATGCAGTGCTCTCCTCTGATATTTTATTTCAGGTTATACCATGGAAGTTCTATTCTCCCTTGCATATGCAGGATATTTGTATGTATGCATAAATATGTATACACACACATCTGTATATGCACACGCATCTAAATATCTATGTATCTCTATGTGTCCCTTTTTTAAGTTTTGCCATTGGCCTGGTGATACTATACAGACTATATTTGTATGTGCATGTACATATGCATGTATATACATATACAAAAAACCCTCATATGAATCACAAACTGTTTCTGTACATTTATACACACACAAATTTAAACCAATAAGGAAATATGCAAGGATAAATATCCCTCCAAAAAGAAAAAAAAAAAAGCCTCTAGAAAATTTAATAAACAAGTTAAAGTTGTGACAGGCATTTGAAAAAAAACACAAACAAATATTCTGTGTTAAGAAGAAATGGTGATGCACACAATAGGTGGCGCACACAATAGGTGGCACACACAATTTTGCTCATGCTGTGGTACAAGAAAAATGCTTGCTACTGATACTGCTTCTGCAGATGAAAATTCTGGAGAGAAAAAAAGAAAAAAAACCAAAGATAACAAGAGACTGACATTGCTATTCTGCAGTACTTGCAGTGCCACATTAATCTCTAGCTATGTCATTTATTGTCAACCTGGGGAAGAAGATCAAACACTCAGAAGTGCATTCCTAGAGTTCTGTTCTTCTTTCACATACAGATTACAAGCAGTGCAGATTGTAAGGGGTGCAGGATGTATGAGGGCTAAGGAATACACATTCTACTAAGCAACAGCTACCTATTTTTTTTTCAACAAACAATAAGTTGGCACCAATATCATTTCCAAATTTCTCATCTGCCTTGGGGAACCCAAATCTGCATCATCAGCAGTTAGTGAAACTGTAGTAATTTGTTGTATGCATTTCAGGTTTCAGTGAATACACCGGCCTTCACTGTTCTGAAGGAATTCATCAGCTCCAGGCATCAGCCTAGACTTCAGCCATCTCAGTCTGTTGCAGTTTTCTGTCTGAAACCTTGAGTTAAAGAAATCACTCACTTATCTCTGCAATATTTTGGCAATAAATTGGGTCAACAGAAAGTTGATTCTTAGGGTGTAAATGTTAAAAAGATAAAGGAGATAAGAACATGGAATAAAACAAAGAAAGCCCAAGCATTGCAGAAGAACCAAAAATACTTTAAAAGAACCATATTAAGGGCAACGATGAGGCAACAGTTACAACTTGTTGGACATGCCAAAAAATACTGATCTGGGGAGACCAAAATGCTTCCCAAAGGTGGGAAGCAGGTGATGTTTCCCACTGAAGGTACAGTACAAAAGAATTCTCTTTAAATGAGCTTATTTAAAAAAAACCTGCTGAATTTACAAATCTTAATTTACATCAACTGAAGAAATATAACATGAAACTATCATAGCTGAAAAAACAACTTACATGGAAGATCTGTTTCATAAATCTATATAATTTTCATTGTTTTGTCTGAAGCAGTAGGAAGAAACCAGCAGAACCTACCATCTGTATTAGTGATCCTGATGAATCCAACCCTGTACACAACTGGAAAATGCACCTAAGAATATCACTGAATATTCAATTAATTAATAAGATCATTATGCATGTTTTAACTTTACTAATATTACTTGTTAATGATTGTCATACTGTCTGGGAAAAAAGGCCAGCTACACCACATAAAATGCTTCTGGCTCTGAACAGTGTGAGCTGTCATGAAGAAACTTATCTCAAGAGCAACACTGGATTAGCACACAGGCAACACACACAGTGAGCCCTGGTAGAGTTTTCTGCTTTTTTGTTTGTCACACGTTAACTTTCTTGACTTGTAGCATCTGTACTTTTGTGCTGTATATCCCTGTTGCTGGATTCTTCTTCATAATCCTAGAACCAGATCACATCACAAGATGCAGAACAGTGATGGGCAAGACTAAATTACTTTGACTGACTGATTTCAGTCTCTTTGCATGGGATTAATTCTGGGGGTCCTAGAAGATATTGTGTAGATTCTCTCATTCCAGATTTTTCAATCACCATCTTGTCTCCCGTCTGGGATTAAGCTTTCAGTAATTCTGAGGAATTTAGATTTAGATGCTTCTTAAAGTCCAGTTAAATATCATTCTCTTCCCCTCCTTCCCCACTATTTGTTCCAAAACTCACTCAGATAGGCTGGATAACGGGAAAAAGAATAGGCTTGGGTAGTGTGATGGCTTAACCCCAGCCAGCTGCTAAGCACCACACAGCTATTAAACACAACTGAACTGCTTCCTCACTTCCACTCTTCAGTGGTACAGGAAACAGAGAATAGGGAAGGCGAAAATGAGAGAACTGTTGGTTGAGAGGAAGGCTGTTTAATGAGTGAGAGAAGAACAACAGGGGGAAAGCCAGCAATGCAAAGGCAATCTCTCGACATCTCCCACAAGCAGACTGATGCCCAGCCAGTATCAGAACAACGGCTAACTCCCAGACCACCACCAGCACCCCCCAATCAATTTCTATTGCTGAGCATGATGCTATATGGCATGGGATACCACTTTTGTAACTGCGTGTCAGCTGTCCAGGTTATTTTCCCTCACAACTTCTTGCCCCTCCCAGGGCACAGTAATAGACAAGGCCTTGATGCAGTGCAAGCACTGGCCAGAAATAACCAGAACACTGGTGTATAATCAATATTGTTTCAGTCACAAATCCAAAACATAACACTGTATGGGCTGTTATGAATAAAGTTAACTCCATCACAGCCATGCGTGTATGTACTAGCATTGCAGAAAAAACTGGTTTCAATTATAGCCCTCTTTATGAGGATAACTGTTGTTAGAAATACAGGATAATTTTTTAATAATGACTGGTGGTTAAAAAAAAAGACACAAAAATTAAAGTACAGCATATGTGTTCAGATAAACTAAAGAATACATTTTGAATTTCTGAAATTGTCACAGACACATTTTTTAAGACTTCTCCTAAGACTTGTTTCGTACATCACTATTATATTCTTGAGTCTCAGTTGGTATTTGGAGGTGAGAAAGACTAAGTCAGAAACCTTCAGTGATCTGTTCTTTCATGTACAGCAACACTGAAAAAGTGAAGCAGAAAGTATAAAGTCCTATTGAACAATGAGAATTGTGCTGCATGTGTAAAGCTGTCAAACAGCATCATAATTCTGTGCTAAGGAATATTATCAATGTTTGCTGCAAAAAGAAAATAATCAGCCAAATTTCTTCAGTACTCAATATATGGAAAAAAGCATTCAAATTTTGCTGCCATCTTGCTGAGAAAAGTACTCTCTCCAAAGCAATGAAACAGAAAATGCAAATGACCCATAATCAATATCTACATAGCATCATTCCCTCACCTAAAGATGTAATTTCTTAATCAGTAGAACTATCAAAATGAAAGTTAAGACCAGCAATGCTGCAGGTCACAATGAGCAAGACTAAACAATAATACTCTCACTGTGATAGAACTATCCCAGCACAATAAAATGCAGAAAGACTGTGGCAGACTTACAAACCATGGGTGAAAATCTCCAAGGAAAAGGTACAGATGTCAGAGCAACACCTAAACACTTAAGAAGCCATAAGAATGACTGAGACAAGTACCTTCTAGTTAACTGTGGCAAAAAAGTCCCACAGACCAACAAACAAAAACCAAACAACAACAAAAAAATCCCCAAACAAACAAGCAAACAAAATCCAATAAGGAAAACCATGAATGCTACTGCCTTTATAGGGAACCATGAAAGATTTATGGATAAATGAATTTATATGGTTTATGAATGAAATTCCTGTCATATTCAAGATATGCATCACTGTCAACTCATTTCATTTGCACAGTAAACATTTGTACTAGATTACAGTCATCACCCAAAACTTGAACATGGGCATATCTGTAAGTAATAATGCAAGGGGTCATTAGAATCTGATGTGTCACTAAAATAGCCTGCAAGGTGTGTAGGATCTTTCTTACTATCTAGAACAACAAGTTAACTGAGATAGAAATCAGTGGTAAGGGATTTAATCTCCCCCCAAAAACAGAGTTCTTTTATAAAGGAAATTGAGTAATAGCAAAATAGTCTCCAGGCAAATTTTAATCTCTACTGAACTATATTATATGAAGGTCAATCAGTACAGAAGGGAGGAAATAGAAGTATGGTCTGTAGGGGCACAGAGATCCACTACAAAAACCTTGAAAAAGGCTATCTGAAATTACAGCAAGTTATTTAGATCACAGTAGTAGAATAGAAAAGCTTGACTTGGGAATATTAGCTAAAACTCACAGTAAGAACCAAGATGGATGAGGCCCTGTAATTATGCGAGTACACTGTTTAAATAAGCACTTCAATGTGGTTTTTTTTGTCAAAAGAATTAACTGAAATAAGTCAAATTATGTATCTAAGGAAATAAATCACATGGCTCCTAGTTTATAACAAGGTAGCATCAAAATTATGAAATGTGTATAGCATGTGAATAAAACACTTGCTATCTTTCCAGTGTTATCTCTGTGAATTACTTCCATCTCTCAAATAATCTTCCAACACTCCTCTTCTAAGAGACTGTCATGAATCACTACAGGTTTACTATTATTCTCTTGGCTACAGTACATACCAACAGTTGTTCTACATCAAATCTCAAAGGATTTGATGTGTACTTAGGAATACCACAATCAGAAATGAATCAGCTAACAGTTAGAATTCATGCTTACTATCTTAACTTGAGCTTGTCGTTTTCCCTTGAAAGTCAAAAATTAAACCTTATGATAGCAGTCTCCCCCCTCTCCTCCCAAGACACAGAAAGAAGCCATGAACCTATGTTCTCTGCCTCTCTCCCCGTTATACATTCATTTTATTTTTAGGGCTGCTCTTTCAAGCATTGAAGCTTTTTGTTCTCACTTTCTTAGATACTGGGAACAATCTACCCCTCATCATGGAGCTATCCTTCCCCAGTCCTACAGAATATGTAAAATATGTTTCTCCATAGATAATCACAAATAAATCAACATGAACATTGCCAACAGTGTAGCTGTAGTAATTAACTGTATCTATGGAAAAAATTGTCAGGAATTAGCTCTATAAAAGCTTTCTAGAATAAGCAGTACCACAGTAACCAGCTGACATGAGGAACCTCAGTTCTACATATATCTAACAGCTATCAAACCAAAAGTTTTCATTCTTGACACAAATGTTAATGCTATGTAATATTTTCCCTAACTTTACTTACGTGTTAACACAAAATGACAACCACCAGAAAATATGTAAGAATTATCTATATTTCCCCAATATATACCAGTCTTCACTTGACCAAGGGTTCCATGCAGTTGTCTAAATTCGTGGTAAATATGTATAGAATGTCTCTAAAAGAATTTTATCTGCATTGCTACCAGAGGAGTACAAAAGTAAGCAGAGACTCCTGACAGTGTCATTCCCTAAATATCTTCACTGCTTCAATGATGCTTATTTTGACTTTGCTATTATTTTGTATGGCAAGAGTTAACTCCTTAGGGAGACCACTAGAAGATTGTGAACTCATAAATTACTAATATGTGAAGTTACCGGGTATTCTGCTGACAGGCAGGGTATGTAACAAAATGCATGTTATACACTAGCTGCATAACATGCACAGTTTATTAAACAAGCACACTAAAGCAAACAAGCACACTAATACAAATTTGGTATAGCTCTCTCTCTATATATAGTAAATACATACAATAAAGCACATCATATATATATATACAAGCAAAGTACCGATGAAAATTAGAAACGCATCAAGTTATTACTGCATAGAGAGAACAGGATTAGGAAGAAATACATCACCAGTTACCACGCAATCATCATCCAGGCCCATACTTCAAGCTGGGAAGGCCTGTTGCAGCCCGATACCAGGAGTCTCAAGTAATTGGGAAAATTCCTGCATGGTGTGTACACCCACTGGTGAGGCTTCAGATTCGGCCACAAGAGGGTCCTCCTTTTATACACTTAGAAAAACAACCAGCTTTATGCCAGAGCTCTGATTGTTTACTGATGGGGCCATTTAGTTTCTCATGATCTCACTGCTGTCCATGGTGACAGCATTGGCCAGGCACCCCAGTGCAACCAAGTATGAAGGTCACAAAACAGCTGCACACCTATGTTTTCCTGCCTCCTTCTGACAAATAATCACGATGAACATAAACATATATACCCTACGAATACATTGTGACAAAAATCATACTTTGTTATGTCTCTCATTCATGAACGGAAAGCAACTCTCAACTAGGTCCCCATTACACCTGGTCCTTTGATTCCCAATCACAATGAACACAATGTCTCATGACTGGTACCATAGACAGCAATTCCATATTGTTAATAAAATTAGTATAACAACTATTATGCACACTGTGGGCTGTTAATATTATATTTCCACTACTATTACTCAGGTTCTATACATTTTCAGTACTATTAGCATAATGATTATAAGCACTAGAAAGGTTACAATATTTAACAGCGACAGTGCTAGCACTAGATACAGTTGCTACATCTTAGCCTATCTGATGTACAATCATCCACAGCATTTTCCTGACAAACTGGTTGTCCACATATGGAAAATGTTGAATTACCTATGAAGGCAAGGTTCATTTATATTACAGGTGTAATTATCTTGTCTATGACAAAAAAAAGGAGGCAAGTATACGTACAGGAATTAGTTTCCTAATTAGTGAGGAGTACACACGGAGTACACATTCATTCAAGAATGAAGAGGCATTTTTTTTGGTGGGGAGGGATAGTCTTTTTTCCAGACTCTAGTTTCTTTTTCTAATTCTAGTAAGACTTTAAAACCTGATACTGGCACATGAGTACTTTGGCTCCTGTTTATTATTTCAAAATCATGTGGTTAAAATATGCTTCATATTAATGAATTTGCAGAGCAGTAATGAAATAAAAGTTACAGAATTAGGCTGTTTGTTTTTTTCTTTGCCTATGTGGGGATGATGGATAACATTATTTCTTTTGACTTTGCTCTTCAGTGTGCCTCTTTGAATAAATGCTGAAGACCATAATAAATTCACATCGTATTTTCCAAACCTCTGTCTGAGATTGAAGGTCATTTGGATATGACACTAACAACAGTTTCCAGAAAGGCACTCCCTATCTCCATTGTCCGGATGCCAATTAAACTGAAATATATGTATAATATGGATCCATGCTAATCTGTACAAAAACAAATGCCTACTTTCTGATATATAGCTTTATGAAAAGAGTCGGTTCACATTGTAGAAATATTTTTTACACTCAGTTTACTCTATGCTTTTCTTTCACATGTCACCAAATTAACCTTTTAATCTTATCAGTGAACATTAAAACTGTTGCATCCATTAATAATAAATAAAACCATTTGTCCTTCACTGTCAAGGAAATAATGCAGGATCACCTTGAGTTCATGAAGTGGCTACCTTCTTACAAGTCAGCCGTTAAGTTTGGGTTATTCATTATACATACAGAAATGTACTTGAATCCTAACATGGTATCTAACACTACGTTACACTGTGGAAGCCCTTACCTTGCCCTAGTTTTAAGAAATAATCCTTTAGATTGAAATGTCAAGGAAATGCAGTGTTGATCTAAAAAGAGAAGTGTTTTTAAATGAATAAGAAATTATAAAATTACACTTTATTACAATATACAAAAAAACCCAAACACAGACATAGTGAGGCAGAGAGTGTGTTCATCAATCACATCACTCACCCTTTAAAGAGAAAATCAAGAAGAGACTTTTAAAGTCATCACATTTCTAGTACTTACACACTCATTCTCAACACAAGGATTTTCTTACTAGGCATGCATTAACTTCTTTTACTGAAAGTTGATACTTACGTGGCATGTCAGAGGTGAAACAAAGTAGATTTCCTAAATTTAGGTGATGATGATGGCTTGACTTCGCGAACGAAGGTTTTGGGAAGGGCTTACCCTAAATTTAGGTAAGCAAGTGTATAAACCCATAGCAAGACATGGTAAGAGGAAAAAAGGGGGGCAGGTGTGATGCGAGATATGGCAGAGAATTTTACTTGCTTTAGACATAAGAGCTGCAATCATGATCTTGGCAATCTCAATGCTATATACACAGTCAAGGCATGAGGTTTTGAAAGATGTGGGATGCAACTTGGAACGATCTACGAGTTATGAGTCTTTTCTTCCTTATATTAAAGTGTCAGATAGGAATTTATGCCTGATTTACAATGCTGCCGAAAGTCAACTTTCTACACAGGTCTTGGCTTTGTTCCATTTATAATGAAACATGGTCTGTATATGCGTAGGATACACTAAAATGAAAGTCCTACAAAGCACTGTTACAAGAGGTTTTGACTCATCTTAATTCTATATCAAAGAGCTGGAATAGCAAATAAATAAATAAATATAGTCGGCACTTTTCAATTTAAATACATAGGTGGTTTCAAGCACATATCTTTATGTGACTTAATAGGCTTCTGATACCTTGAGGCAGTAGATCAGTAAGTTAAATTTTGTTTGTAAAAGCAAACAAGCAAAAGAAAACAATTCAGAATGAGAAATGTCTTAACACAATAATAATTAAAAAAATCTGCTTCTTAAACCCTCAAAAGACTTTTATTTTAACTTTTCATTCAGTTATTGCAAGGTCCAGAAAGGGAGTTTGAAAGACGTAGATATGTATGACTCAGAATAAGCAGCCACAGGTGCTAAACCAGAATCTTTGGCTTAAAAAAACAGTAAAGAACTCTATAAATTTCATTCTGTTATTATCATTATCTATGTATTTTAGAGTCTATTTCTCATAAAACCAAATAAAAACACCTATTTATACAAGTACATGCATTCACAATATTTTTCTGTGGGAACTCAAAATTAAGTATGAGCTCTTCCAGAGCATTCATCTCTACCAGGTGATTCTTAAAGAATTCTGCTTTAATGATGTTTCCCATTACGGGCAACTCCTAAGATCAGCTAAGCCTGCCGTAAGAAGTTTTTTTCTTGGATTTCTTCTTCAAATTTTTCTGTACTATTTTCTTTGCCTCTTTATTTTCCCTTTGCCCAAAGGGTTTTTTGTTTCTGCAGAACATATTTCCTGTAGAAGTATTCTTTTTTTTTTTTTTCTCCTCTGAGAAAGAAAGAGGGATAAAGGTTTTGAGTGGGGTTTTTTTGTTTGTTTATTTTCTTTTGCGTTTTGGTTTTGGTGTTGGGTTTTTTTGGTTTGCTTTGTTGTTTTTTTTTTCTCTTTTCAGTTTCCTCATATTTGGAAAAAGAAAACATGAAAAAATAAAAAACAAACAAAACCCCAAACAAACAAACAAAAACCCAAACAAAAAACAAATAGGGGAGGGGGTGTTATTTCCTATAACAATAACAGCTTGTCTGTTCCATTGTAGTCTAGAAAGTAAAGCTAAAGAAAAAAATTCAAAAAATCTCCAGCAACTTCATTCAAGACTGTCCCTAATTGATTTTTTTTGCTCAATTTTTGCAGTTGCTGCAGCCTTCCTGAGCTGCTCAACTAGTGAAAAGAGATTATTGATCACTTGGATGAGCGGTTCTATCTCTGCCCATTTGTAGTTCTCTGTGGGAAGAATCAGTGTACCTAGGAGGAATAGTAACATTAATAACTTGTCAATTAGCGTATTTAACACATATATTTTGTTATCGCACTGAATAATTATTCTAAATCACATAAAAAAACATTGATGGCTATCCAAAGGATCGATTCAGCACTGGAGACCTGAAATGCGTTCTTTCGTACATTGCATGGTTGCTTATTTCAAGACCGTACCAGTCTCCATACTAGTAGTTGAGCTCAAGAAAGGAGTTACTGAACACAGGTCTGAACACAGGACTGTGTCCTGTGAGGTGCATGGCAGAATATGCTTAACTGAATCTGAGCAGCAGACTGAAGTTTTTATTCTAGTAGGACTGTGTGTCAGGAAAGATATCAAGTATTTAAAAAAAAAAATACAACCAAACAAAACATTTCTCCCTTTTTTTTAAGGAAGGAAAATATGAACTGAAACTGGTGAGACTGCCTTATTTTAAGGTAAGATTCTAAATAAATGTCTTCCAAATCAACCACACAGCTTTTTTTTCTTCTGGTTATTTATTTGTGCCTTTTGTTTATTTCACACCAAAGCTGGAGGTGGCTCCAGGCTCTCTCAAAACTTTAGCCATATGATTTCAGGTATAAGATCTTTTTCATGCCATTACCACCTGAATTTAAGTGGAAGTCTATTTCCAGGCTTTAAAAACTCGAGTGAATACTGAAAGCAGAAGCACCAGAGAGAAAATATGTTCACCTGGCTTAAAAACCTTACTCCCGATTACTCTCCATTCCTTGCCCTAGAAGAAGAGTCCTAACAGCATTAATGAGTAGACTTGAAGACATGAATAAACTTAAATATCTTCATCATCTTAGAACATTTTAAAATTAAAAAGAAGAATTAAAATATTAATATAATTTAATATTTTTTAAAATATAATATAATTTATTTGGGTCTCACAGGGCTGGGAATTATGAGTCATGGTAGTTCCCATGATTTAAACCTTCTTTCTAAGTATCCTGAATGGAAGTCCATATAAAAAGTAAACTCTGTATTTTATTTATTTTTTTTTCCTGAGGATAAATGTAAGTTATTCTATCCTTGAGCTGCAGCAATCATCTAAGCTTAAATAGCAGATAGGTATTACTTTTCTAGTGTTCCCTTTAAAAGGAAAAAAAAAAAAACGCAAACAAAAACCCTAAAAACAATAAACCCAAACATTTAAAAGTTGTTCATTTAAAAACATCTCTTTTAGAAAAGACATTCTTTGCAGGAATATGTAAAAGGTATATGATGATATCTTTGCATACAGATTAATTTTATTAAATACCCAAACTCAAGGAGACTGCTATCATGAAACAGTTCCTAGACAGATATTTAATGTATACCTGTATTATTTGTGAAGGATATCTACAAGTTATTGGGGATAGCTGGCTATGAAAGAGCTTAAATGCACCACAAAAGGACACTTCAAGAGCAGGATCAGCCCAAATATACTGTATGAGTTGCCATTACTATTCAATACACCAATTCTCCAATCAGTTGCCAAGTTTACCTTGACTCAAGGGATTTAATTAAGTCATCCATTATGTGAAAATTTTCCTTATATGAAACTCTCACTTTAGCAGAGGTCTGGAATCTCAGTCTGAGCTTCTTTAGTTCCTTTCAATGCTTCACTATAATATCATGCATTGTCACTATTTCAACAAATGCAACAGAAAAATAATTTAATTGCTTAAATATATGTACAAACGTAACTAGTTATTAACTTGCACAATACACAATTTTGGATAAGAAGTGTTTGCTTTTTGTTTATAAATTACTACTTTCATCCACATAACAATATTTTGTTTCATTTGCAGCTGAGCAAAAGAAGATACGCACCTAGGGTTTTTTTTCTCCATATGATGTGCAAATTTATATAAAAGATTACATTAATAGGTCTGGATGCTAAGAAACATTGAACACTCTTTTGGAACCATACAATAAGTACTTCATAGCTAATTTCCATTGAGCATTTTGCTTGATGGCAATCACAAGTTGACAATTGACTCACTGAATGACTTATCTCCTGATGTCAATTTGCTTCAGTTGCAATTGTGAAGGGCATATATTTTGAAGATGTCTTTCATGAAAGGTCTCAGCCTAATTTATGCAAAATGGCTGTTTCTTAGCATCATGGTGAGGTCAGCAATGAATATATGCGTAGACACCTGAAATGCATTTTAAAGGTATTGTGTAAGCAGGAAGACTCTGCTACATGAATCTTGTTCCTGTAGCTTGAATCAGTCAAAAAACAATAGTTTCTGCAGCACCTCACGAAGAAGAAGATTTTGGCATACTGTGTGTATATATATATATATATATATATATATAAAAATACCTCTGTAACAGATATTTAATTTAGGATTTTAACAGAGCATGACTAAGTTTCATTTTGTACCCTGACTTATGATTCTGAATTTTTTTTAAATATATTGTGTCCTATATACATACTTCAGCTTGCTCTGACCTCAACTGTCTTGCCACAGGAGGCAGTTTATAATTATTCTATGTCAGTCTGTAACAAGAGCAATGTGAAAGCATCTGCATAATTTCTGAATCTCTGGGCTACCTAGGATAATTTAGGACAGTTATTATAGAAAGCTTCTCCATTTATAGGTGGTTTATAATTATTTCTTCTTGTTATGAAAGAGGATTTCTTTTCTTTATTGAAAACCCAATATGTTCTATAATAAAGATTCTGTTCAACACTGAGAAATAACACCATGGCAGTGACAGGTCCCTAAGGTCACCTCTGTTGGACAGATGTAGGTCAGTGTTCCTCATGAAAGAGAGTAATTTCTAGAATTCTATTTGGTTTTAGTAGTTAAAAAAAAAATCTGCAAAGAGTGTCTCAGTTTACAATCTTTCTTCTTCACATGAACCAACGCTTTAAATGTATAAAAGATATTAACAGTTTAAATTAAAAACAAATAAACAAGCAAACAAAAAAAACCTAAAAAACCAAAACCCAAAACAAAACAAGCCAAACAAAGCCAACAACAAAACCAAAAGAATTCTCCAATCTCACATAAACTATATTATCTGCAAAAACTTCAGGCAAAACTTTTGGCTGAATTTTCAAAAGACACTGAGTTGCTTTCATTGCTCCTGAGTGTAACTGTGACCCTTTCTCCACTCAGGTACCAGTGAACCCAGTTTTACAGCATAACTTTAAACAACCTTTAGACAATATATTCACAGCTACCAGAATAAACAGCACAGTTTGTTTCTGCTTACCTGTGACACCAATGGTTTTAATTTCTGCTTCACAAACCTCAGAGTTATGGGGCAGGGAGGAGAAAAAGAAGGAAGAGCAAGAAAGTGCATTCATACAGACTTCTGAATGTTGCTGGAGCTATTGAAAGTGCTGCTAAAGTATAATAAACACCTTCATTGACAACAACTTGCTTCTACTTTGCTCTGAAAAACCCTCAATGTTTTTGCTAGAGTGAGAGTTTTTTCCTTCTTACATAGATTTCTTGTAAGGATATACTTATACTTTCTAACGGAATAAAAACAGTAACAACAAAAAGACAGAGCTTCTGGCTTAAAGAGACATTGTATCTTGAGATCCAATAAGCCTGTTGCAAGGTTGTTGCATTTCATTTTCTGCGCATTTCCTTTTCTCCCAATAAACCCAGTGAAAATTCTATCAGTAGTGCTTAATAGTTATTTTGTTTCCAAGACTACAATAGGCTCAATTGTAAAGATACCAGCCTTATTTTTTTAAAACAAGAAGAAAAAGCTGCATAGCAAAAAATAAACGTTAGAAAGTAAACTGTTTGTTTGCAACCTGCATTGCAAATTCTGGAAACAAGTATCAGCAAATATTTTCACATTCCCATACACACAAAAGCAAAGGCATTAACTTAATGTTGCTTGAATTCAATTCGTATTAATGTCTTTGGCAAAAAAAGCAAGAAAAATCCAAGTGTTAAGGTAGTCTTACACCAAGCTTTCTACTATTCTAGGCAACTCAGCAGTGCAAACAGCAGTAAAAATGGAAATATTCCCCCCTCCCCCTCACCCCTTATCTGTATCTCCTTACTTTTGCTAGGTGGAGCTTGGTAATATCTGAAGGTCTAGGTTAACAGCTACTGATTTACTAAGCAAGGTACAGATAGCTTTAACAGACAGGTAAGCACCAACATTTTACTCCTAACTCAATAAACTGGAGACAAAGTTAAAATAGGGTGAGAAATGTACAATAAGAATGACTGGTGAGATTAAGTGCTTAAAGCAATTGCATGCTAGAAGATTTTTCTGACCTCTTCAAAGACTATTTTTTCCTCCAAACATCCTTTTAAAGGAAAAATATAGATAGAAGCTCCCTGAGCATGCGCAGCAGCAACTAAGAAAACAAGAATGACTGCATGGGGAATGTGGAAAGCACATACCCAGGGTGAGACCCATAAGGGTCTATGCTATAGCGTCCTGTGCCAGCATACATGGTTGCCATCAGAGTTCAGCACAAAATGAGAGTGCCAGCACCTTGTAGGCAGAGTTCACCGCAGTTACGGATTCCAAACTGCTGCAACACACATAGTCATTCACAGATTGTCACAACCCATCCTCTTCTTCAAGGCTACAATTGTATTCCATCTGCTTCCAGACTTTCAGAGCTCCTGTCCCAACAGCACAAGCTCTTGCACTAGCATAGGAAGAACCACTTTCACGTAAAATGTGCAAAAACATCTGTGAGAAGGAAAAATGAGACTAACTTGTGTAAACAATGAAATCTTTTCCTGCATTTCAGAGAACTATCAATTATTAGTGAAATCTTTAATTTGAAAACTAAAATCCTGAAATCCAAAAACATGAACTCAGCAGATCTGAACTTCCAGTAAAGCTAGAAGGTTGCAATTTTCATGGCAATAAACATGTATTTAAAATTAATACAGGATACACGAATTTTGATATTTCCAGTGTTCTACTCTATTAATCTAGAGATGTATATCAAAGAATAAAGCTAGTCAATTGAAGGAATATAAAGCTTAGGACTTCAATAAATATGAAAATATATCTACTTGCTGCAATACTCGGTTGAAGAGTTGCTTCTTCAGATGATCTGGCTCCTCTAAGAAAGCAAGCTGTTTCAGAAATTTGGGATGCTTAACTGCCGAAAAAAAATTATTGATCTGAGTGATTCTTTCTACTCTACATAGATTTTTAAGGCTTTTAAAACTGCTTTTCCTTAATGTACTTCACAAAATAATCTAAAATGTTTTTTTCAGACAGTATTAGAATAATCTCAGAAAATAATAAAGGCATGGCCTCAGAATCAAATGTGTTCAGGATAAATGTGTCTTTATCACTTTTTTTTTATTATTCTGTGAAGACAAATGGAAACAGTCAGGGTTCTTCAGTTTTTGCTCTTGCTGCTAAGTAAGAAGGTAAGCATAAATCACATCACATTTTATAGTTTATGAGCCTGTCTCCATTTTGTTTAACATGATCTTCTGGCATCCTTTCCTTCCAAGAAGGGTTGTGGGTTTGTTTTCTTCTGTGTTTTTTTTTTTGTTTGTTTTGTTTTTTTGTTTGTTTTTGTTCTTTTTTTTTTTTTTTTTTTTTTTTTGGTAAAGGTACTCTAAGTATTTATTTAATGTAACTTATTACCCATTTTTACATCCTGTGTGTTTTGGTTACAAAAATGTTTATTAGGAGTTCTTTCATACTGAATTTTTGGCATACTTATATGAACAGGTGTGACTGATGTGATGAAGCTTGGAGGTTAAAGTGATCCTTTTCCCAACAGAAAAAAAAAGGCTCTTGTAGAGTTGAAGGCTGCCAAGTAACAGAACTGGCATTTGTAGCCTAGTTAACTGACATGTCACCTTGCGAGCAGGAATAATGCCATCTAAGCAGATGGTTACAATGCATATTGATGGCCAATGATTATGTCTGTACAACAGCTGGGGATTTTGAAGATTTCACTGTCTTCAGCCATGAGGATCAATCCATCCAGTACTTTCATGTATAAGATTAAGAGGATAAGGTTTCCCTTATGCTTCATCTCACAGCTACTCTGGATTAGTCTGTTTGTTACTATGTCCTTTTCCACAGCAAGCTGGCAAGCCAGCCAATGTTATTCACTGGCATTTCAGTTAAGCACGCCAGAGAGTAATAAACTGTGTCTACTATATTAATCATTAAGTATTGACCTTCCCAGGAATACTAATTTGAACTACAGAAGTAAGAATGTTTCTGAAAGGCAATCAAAATACTTGTTTACTTTATATTTCCGCAAGATGCTCATAAATTAAGCTAAAACAATTTTTGGTTTTGCCTATTCACAGAGAATATTCTAGTTTAATTTCAACACTATGGAATGTCTCTAGTGAGAATTACAGAAGAAAGTGGCAAGAATATAAACAGTCATGCATTAAAAAAATGACCATCTTGTACAGATCACCTTATCTGACCTTGCTGACAAGTCTTGGTGATGCACAAGTATATGTGCTTGTGCTAATATACATTTTTCTCTCGTAAGTGAAACTGAAGATACGTTATTCAGAAACATTAAAGGAAAGCTACTGAAGACGGGGACCTGTGAAACGCAGGTAGAAGAGAGGGTGCAGGAACATTTGGAACAGCTTCTGAGCTTCACAGACCAATATAATTTTTTGTAATACACAGAAATTACTTCCTTTGGCAGATTTTAAAGAACCAAGTATGACTGATGTTATCAGTATTTGAAGAGAAAGGAAGAAACAGAAAAGGATAACAGAATGGGACCAAGAAAAGTTATCATGCTCTGTGTTATGTCTGCATTCAGGAGCTTGCAAGAATATTAAATGTGAGACATAAACAACTAGGAAAAACAGTGGTATAACTTAAAAAAACCCCATCCAAACAAAAAACCTCAACAAACAAAACAACAAACCCACACAATCAAAATGGTAGGGAAAAAAAAAGAGCCCCATTAACATAATTGCCTGTAGACTTGATGAGAATATCATTAACATTATTGAGATAAGCATCTAAAGGATCAAAACTAATGTCCATAGATCTACAATTTGTTAGCAGGGCAAAAAAAAAGCAAATTTTAGAAGGATGTAATAGGTTTTGCTTACTGTCTGTCTGCAGTGAGGAAAGGAAAATACAAGACAATATCCTCACTGTTTTGTGTTTTAAAGACAAGAATGATTAAGCATCACAGAAAAGAACAGAGGTAGTCAACAGAGTTTCAGGAAAAAAATTAGACCTGTTTTCACCATGTTGGCGTTCTGGGAGTGAGAGAGAGATACTGAAGACCAATAAAATATGAAATTTGACATGAGGAATATGAAAGATTAATAAATTTAAGATTAACTTGGTTAGAAGTGGAGTTTAAATCCATATAAGCAAGTCGGTTCATTCAGGGAGGACTTGCAGAATGAAAGAAGATGGTAAATAATTGATATACAGATAAAAAAGAGAACTAGAGAAAGAATAATAAAATTCCAGAAAGTATAGGATATGAGTGAGGAAAAGCAATGATTTTATTGAAAACAGAGAAAATTAGAATTGATTATAGTCTTAGAAGCCAGCATGGAAAGCAGCCATTTGCGACACTGACAAGATAAGTTTTGATGACATAAACAAGGAGATAAGTTTGTGTTGATCATTAAACAGTGACTACTTTACAATTAGCCAGTAATATCAGTAATCTCAGAAGACACTTATCCTGGACTTTTTTGTCTGGATGAATAGTAGCTGTAAAAATGTAACAATATACTTTGAAACTGTATATCATATGGCTAAGTAATGTTTTAATTGCTCTAAAAACCAGGAAACAATATTACCCAAAGTTAATTGACAACATATGAAAATGTAAACAATTGAAACAAGAGGAGACATTTGTAGTGTGTAAGGGACGAGTGGCCTTCCCTCAATTTACATTGATATTGGGGTACCTCCATAGATTACTTTTTTATTATTGTCACCACTAGTATTCTTACTTTTGTGCAGGTTAGTTTCAATTTGACAATCACAGGACATTACAGAAAAAAAATGGAAAATGGAAGTTACCTATGAGAACATTTCTGAAGAAATATTAAGGGAAACATAGCAAAACCTCATTTTCACAAAAACTTTTAACAAAAGCATAGGTAATTCAGCTGGTCTACAAAATTTGACATTTGAGAATATAATTCCAGACAGCATTTTCACCTTCCTCAAACTAATAAACAAATATCCTTTTGCTTTTTTTTTCCTGTAGAATACAAACCTACATGTTTTGTACTACTGCATAATGAAGCAGGAAAGGAACCAGTTGATTGACATTTTCACATTTTTCACATAATTTCTTCTACAATACTGCCTTTGAAAGTTTCAATAGTTTCAATAATCCAGTAAATTCAACAATGGAAGATTTAGCCTTTGAAATTTAAACACTGAATCTATTAAAGTTTTTAGAATGGAGAACTCTTGAAGTAAAGGAACAAATCCTAAACAATTCTGAAAAATTACACACTTCATATTTTATAAACAGAAAAAAAAGTTCCCTCTTTCATGTTCATCTCTGCCTTATGTAAGTAGGTTGGTCTGAGACAGTGGTTCCATTAAAGCACTCTTCCAAGGCCATAGTCATAAAACTATGACAGTGGAATATATGCCCTGTTTCATATTCATGCTAGATTACTTTCCTTCCACATCCTCATTCCACTTCCAGAATTGATAGTCTCATTTCTTTGACATGGTATGGTATTACCAGGGGTGTAGAGACATGGGATATAGAATATAGAGGCAATTTTTCCTTTATTTTTACTTCTAGACTCTGTGTTGTTTATATTTAAACTGCACAGAATAGATCTACATAAGAAGACATAGATATCAGTCCTATGTAGATGCAAAATAATATTAAGAGGTGGATTTATGGATTTTAAATTTATAAGTAACAGAAAAGCAAAGTGAAGAACATCTTGGCATTTTCACATTCATGTCGTATTTTAAGCAAACAGACATCCTAGATTATTCTGAGAAAGTGAAGCCCCATGGGAGAGTCTGATCTAAGTTCACTGTTTTAAAACCAAATAAAACTCCCAAATAATATTCTTAAATCTTTACCTCACTGCATCAATTTCTTTAC
The DNA here is from genome assembly GCA_026283785.1 of Coracopsis vasa. Classification (NCBI taxonomy): domain Eukaryota; kingdom Metazoa; phylum Chordata; class Aves; order Psittaciformes; family Psittacidae; genus Coracopsis; species Coracopsis vasa. Next base: position 18,270 of record JANHGB010037099.1, on the reverse strand, counting down.
TTACAAGTAAAGAAATTATTCTTCTTGGGAAAAAAAGAAGAATTGATTTACGGGTGCTTTCTTTATGTTTGTAGTCACTCTGAGGTCTAAAAAGACTCACGCTCAAGAAGGCATCTCTGACTGATGCAGTTGTAGTTCCAGGACATTTTGCTTTGCCTGGAAACATAACACAGTAAAATTTTCCTGACCATATCTGCTATGGGAATGGAGAAGAGAGTGAAGTAAGAGAGAAACAATGTAGGGCTCTTTCTCAGTCTCAATGAGAAAGGCCTGAAAACAAATGGATTACCAAAATAGGTAGTTTAATACAGAACAGAGAAAGTGCAATACAGATTGCAGAACTTTTTTGTCTTCAGATGCTGGGAACCTCACCATTTGTGCAGCATCAGATGGAGTCCACATAGATTTTTACCTACATATGAGGCACAGATTCTGTCTGTGGACAGGGGTTCCTACTTTTTGTTCATTCTAGCTATTATATACACTTTCTTTTAAAAAAACCCAACTTTATTCAAAAAGGAAGTTCACATGAGAACATTTTGCTGCCACTCCATGCACAAGTGGAAAATGCCTGCAGCCTCCTCTGGTACAGTGAGCTGAGTGAGTTTATCCTGCAGCCAACAAGTCTGTGCAGCACAGTGCATCCTGAAAGCCACGCCGAACATGCAGCACAGCGCAGCACACCACATCCCTGTGCCTGTTCAGGTTAACTGTTGTGTGGGCTATGGAGTCCTTAATATCCATGGTGTCCTGATGAGGATCAGTACATTCCAGTCCTCTATCCACATACAGTTTCCATTTCCTTAACATATGATAAGCTACAGATTATATTAATAATGTACGGGCCTCCCAAGCCCTGAGTAAAAGGCCCAAAAGAGCAGGTATAACCTGTTAAAGATCACTCCTTGAATACAGTGTGTTCTGCAAGGCTCCCAATGCACCACAGTACTATACTGTGGAATTACTGCAGACAGAAATTCTAAGATATAGATGTGTGTAATACACACACAGAGAAATTCTCCTAACATACAAAAGAAAATGTAGCAAAGTAAAAGGTCCAATCATTTTTAAAAAATGCACATCTGCTAAGATCTATTTTTTCCTACATTTCTTATCATACCCTCCCAAGTTCAGCTGGAGATACATTTGTTTTTAACTGTCTATGAGTTGTGAGCCTATTCTGAAAAAGTTCAAGTAGACAACTTTCTGTTTCCCTCTATTTCTCACTAGTATGGCTTGAGAGTGTTTTTAACTGGAAATGTTATCTTTCCGTAGATTTCTGGTATGGGTACTATCAGAATAAGAGAGTAATAAGAAAAATGATACAAGCATCTCAAGGTCAGACCACGCAAAGGACAGGGCGAGAAGAGGTGAGGTTCAATCTGTTCTTACTGGTTGTTTATCTAGCAATATCTGAGAGGAGTAAGAACAGTTTTACACTAGCAGTTAAAACAATATTTATAGGTCAGAGCTTCCCCCGTAGCAGAAGAGGTCATGTGAATCTCTTACATGAGGTCTCCTGAGTCTAAGGCATATAATAAAAGCCAAGCCATTTGTGTCAGGGTACAGAGCTCCATCTGAGAGCTGCTCTATAACTAAAGACAGAAACTTGGATATACTCATATTTAAATAAATGTCTGAGACAAGGAGAACTTTCCATAACCTGAATAATATTTTCAAGAAACGTGATGATCTCTGTAGCGTGACCCTGAGTGACAGGAAGAAGGTGAGGTTTTAAGCAGTATAGAGAGGATGAAAACTGGTTATATAAGGTGAGGTTTTTTTGTTTGCTTCCTTGCTTCAGTTAAATTGAAGTCAGGAACGTCTAAAAGAAAATCTGAGAGAGAGAGGTTAAGGTAAAAGACGAACTGGAAAAAGTTAAGGCAGTATTAGAACCCTTAATTCTTAAAAAGAAAAATGTTGTCTTTCCTCAGAGAAAAAAAAAACATTTCAGCTTTTCCTCATTTGAGGTATTAGTTAATAAAATTCATCAGAATTCTTGCTTCTGAAGCTGCTTAGCTTTTAAGCTTACATTGATCTGCTTACAATGTAGGCCATTTTTTCTTATGCCACATTTACACATTTTTTATGACAAGTAAATACTATTTGTATTTATTTAGCACTGAAGCAATTATGTGATATGTGCTGATAAATACTAAAAGAATATTTATCAAAACAGGAATGAAAGTTAGTAGGTTTGGTTTTGTGTCAGCACAAATTATTTATTCTGTTCACATAATTTTTGTGAATATTTTTGTCCCAGTCACCTGGGAAATCAGACGCAGCTGCACATCAACAGTCAGAACAGTAGTTCTAAGGAGCAAAAAACCTCTTTCTCTGATTAAAATTCAACAAACAGAAAATAGACTATTTTGGACAATATTAAACTTTCTTTGGAAAATTTAAATATGTGTACTACTATGATAGTGCTTTGTCCTTTAGAAAAGCTCTTTAATAATTCTAGTTTACCTCTTAAGGAAGGTAGGTCTTATTTCTCTTATGAATGGGACTAAACACCATTTCTCATATAAAGATGACAGAAAGTCAGACACAAAAATGGATTTAACACTTACTTAAAGTGCAAATTGGCAGATACCAGTTAAATTTCTGACTGTCCCTGGCAAAATGCAGTGGACTTCTGTAATAACTTTTAATTAGGTTTTGAAGTTTATGTATCAACTGATATGAAGATGTAGCTGATTTAGTTATGTTAAGAGTAGTGACAAAGTACATGGTACAAGTAATTCAGTCATGAATCCTTAATACACAAAGCCACTATGACATTCCATTAAGATATAAAGAACAGTTAGAAGTGTCTTACTTGCAAGTAAAGATTTGATTTGCCAAGTGTAATAACATAACTGCTACTTACTAAGCAGATAACTTTAAAATATTTTTCTAAATTTTCTTTTACAGGAAAAAACTTGCCAAGCAAAACAACTCTTTCTTTGGTTTTTACACATCCAAGAGTAAAAACTTAAACTTTGCTGCACAGAAAGACAAAAGAAGCTGATCTCTATTGTGCTCTCTGGTTTTCACTCCATTAATTTGCTCCTTCAGGAGTGTGATAGCAAATAGAAAACTTTTTATTTTCTTTTTTAATTGAAATGTGAAGTACTGTCTTATGTGCTCTTGCTAGGATTAAAGGATTCATCATCCCCTCCTGCCTGGCTGCATAATTGTACAGATGCATGTTAATTAGCTGTGTGACACTGTTTTTGTCTTCCAAAGGTTCTGCTTTTTTAATTGGCTGGGTATTCCATGTTTTGAGGTTTGAGGGGGGGGAACTGGTTCACATAAAGCATTCAGTTTTTACTGTAAGCTTTTTACTGTAAGCTTTAGAACTGATAAAAATGTTTAAAAGTATGTTAGTTCAACTTCCCACCATTTTTCTCACATCAGTAATTCCATGCAAATATACAGGCTTTAGTCAATATAAACATATGTTTGTATACATGCAAATATAGAGATAGATAATGAAATATTATTTTGTTACACTGCTGTAGCTATCATAGTGGTGTAAGAACTATCAGTCTGTTAAAGCAGATCACTTTCACATTTTTAGGACTTTCTTTTTATATATACTGGTCTTAATGACATGAGTTTTATCAAAGGCAACTAAAGAGATGAATATAAGAAAGAATGACCATAATTTCTCAACATATCCTCTCTTTAAAAGTTGCCAAAAACAGCTATAAAGGGAAGACTTTGAAAAAGAGACCTAGTGTATGTTTGTATCTCTAGGTTCCATACAGCTGCAGCTTAAAGGAAGTCCTGAGCTAGGCTTGTTTAAGTTGGCATCAAAATTTAAATTAAAGGCTTCACAAACAAACCAAAACCCAAATACCTACTTATATACACTTCCCCTTTTTTCTGAAGTTGTTGCTTTGGATGCCTTATTTTATATGTACTTAATATATGACTATTTAAAATGGGGGCATTGACAGAAAGTGCTATCAACATGGCCATGTTTCTGAAAATAAGCTGGAAATTATAAACATAAATAAGCATATTCTTGCTTATCTTTATATTTGGGAATATTTCACAGATGGAGTGCTTAGAGTTCATCCCTTGCGGGAATTCATTATTTACTCATCAAAACAAGACAATTAGTACCTGGAATTTTAAGGTGAATCTCTGCATGCTTATGTATTTGTGGTGTTTAAGAATACTGGAGGATTTTGTGAGAAATAAAGAAATTAAGCACTGAATGTTATTCTCTATCAGCTTTAGAAATCTGTACTTCAAACACCATCCCTCAAAAGACTGGAATCAGTGGGGACCAAATACTCCTTGAAAACTAGTCACATACTTCCCATTTGTTCTTTATTCTCTGTTTTCCCCATTTTCATTATCTGCTTTCACCTCCTATTTTCCCCCAAGGTTTATATTGTTTCATTTCTACTCCATTCAGCTCACTCCCATCCATAATCAGTGCTCAACATTTCTCGTTACTTTCCTACTCCTGTATGGGCTGAGTTATGTGCTTCACTTTACCCATGGTGAACAACCCCCTTTGAAGGCAACACCCATAAAATTAAACACCAGTTTAGATGTCTGCAAGCCTTGGAGGATTAAAAAAAATAAAATACAGAAGATCTAGTCTGTCCTTTGCAGATTAATGTCTGTTTAGCCTAATACTGGTACTTCAGGTAAGGGTCATACATAAACAGTAGATCTACAGTTGGGAATACTTTTGTCCAAATGAGGAATTATCTCTGTAAGAATTTATCCTTTACAAGTCACTCAAGAGGAAATAATAGATCACAACATATAAAGAGGATTATTTAAACTACATTAATTCATATATGCATGACATGAATTCAAAAAGAAAGTGTTCTTTACTTAGTGTAGTTTTGTTAATTCAAGAATAAACCACAATACAAGTATTAAGCATGTCTCCAAGAAGAGTCATAGAGAAGTCTGAGTTATCACAAATCTTCTCCAAATTCATGTAAGTCACTACCATCAGAAATAGTCAGTACTGGTCAGGCAGTTGGACTAGATGATTCTTTTAGGTCCCTTCCAACTGAAATATTCAATTCTAAACTGTAGTCACATTAGTGTATTATGTCTGAGTCTTGCATCTGTACAACCTCTGACTAATCCAATATTTAGAAAAAAGAACTTAAAATGTTCTAAAAAGTTAAGGATAGTGAAGGTCTTCAAATGGGGTGAGTATATATGGCATTTATATTCACGGTGTCAAAAAAGGAAAGACAATTGTAAATATAGTGCATGAAAAATTAAAGGCAGCATTAAGGTGTTCCAATCTAATTGTAATACTCATTCAAATGCTATCTAAAACTTTATTTACTTGATATGAATAGAAGTTTGATATAACAGGCCAACTTCAATATGTGGTATTGAAATGCTACACAGCTGGAAAGAAAAATTCATAAGCAAGGGGACCTGTATTTGCTCAAACCCCACAAATCTTTCTTAAATGCATAATAAGTAGGACCACTAAGGACACAGCTTTGTCCCATCCATCAGCTCTGTAGCCCCATCACAGAAGGTCACCAAGTTGGTCAGGCAAGATTTGCCCTTAGTGAAGCCATGTTGGCTGTCACCAACCACCTCGTTGTTTTTCATTTGCACATTTTCCAGGAGAATCTGCTCCAAGGTTTTGCCAGGCACAGAGGTGAGACTGATTGGTCTGTAGTTCCCTGGGTCTTCCATATTCCCCTTCTTAAAAATGGGGGTTATATTTCCCTTTTTCCAGTCATCAGGAACTTCAACTGACTGCCATGATTTTTCAAATATGATGGACAGTGGCTTAGCAACTTCATTCATCAGATACTTCAGGACCATGGATGGATTTCATCAGGTCCCATGGTCTTGTGCACATTCAGGTTCTTAAGATGACCACAAACCTGATCCTCCCCTACAGTGGGCCTAAGGTCTTCATTCTCACAGTCCCTGCATCTGCCTTCCAAGACTTGCGTGGTGTGGTCAGAGCATTTGTCAGTGAAGACTGAGGCAAAGAAATCATTGAGAACCTCAGCCTTCCCCAAATCCAGGGTAGCCAGTAGGAAAAGGGTAGAAACAATGTATTAAACAAGCCAGAGAGAAAGAAAAGCTAGAACAAATGAAACAGGCTCCTAATTTGCTTTATCATGCTTGAAGAAAGAACACATGATCTAAAGTAAATTACTTATTTCATAGCAAACCAAATAATAATAATAGATCCCTTTCTAAATATTCATATAAAAATTAAATTCTATAAAATTATATTTTTAACAAGCATTTGTGGTCAAGAAATTAACAAATGCTCACCATAATAATTCTTCACCTGTTATCAATTTTTAATGTCTTGATTTTTAGTTTTACTAAGGATCTTCTTGGATCTTCTTGTTCTATAGGTGAGAAAGGGCTACTAGACTATACTGTACTCTTCTGAGCACCAGTCATTTGCTATTACATTATTTTGTAGCTTTTTTCTTTTTTCCAAAAAACTAACTTTGCCAGTGTTATTTAAAGTGTCCGTGCTTCCCACACACACTCCCCAAAGTTAATTAATTTTGTTAGCTCCAAGCCTACCGATTTGAAAAAAAAACAGTCACTGAGAATTCAGGTAGCATTATGTAACAGAAGATTTTGTCTGGGATTTTTTTCTTTTTTCTCACTGCGGGGTTTGTTTTGTTTTTGTTTTTTGGCTGGTTGGTTTTTGGCTTTTGTTTCTTTGTTTTTGTTTTGTTGTTGTTGTTTTGGGTTTGATTTTTCTTTTTGCAGTTGGGATTTTTGGTAGGTTTTTGTTTGTTAAGTTTCTTTTTTCTGTAACAGTACAGCAATATTTTCTTTTTCTTCCCTGAACGGAAACTAGCAAATTCAGTCTTCAGTCGTGAACAGCCTACTAAATTAAGAATGATCCCATTTTTATTGAACAGCCTATTATGTCACTGAATGCATTTTCCTGAGCAGTTACTGTTAATTTACAATTTAATATGTTGTATGAGTTGTTGAAATTGTCTAGCAGTGTAGATTACCTTTACTTGACTAGTACTGAATTTCATCTGCATTCATCTGCATAATAAGTAATGGAAGTAAATATGTCTCAGAGATTTACAGTGTAAGAATATGCTAAGAGTATAGCCACTTTTCTGGTAATAACCATACTCTAAAGATTATTTTACAAGTGTTTGCATCGAGTGATCTATAAATGCATTGTAGCAAAACTGTAATCTTTTAAAATTATTATTGGCCACATAAGTGAAAATTCATTGGAACTGGAAGACAAGCAAAATAAACAATTTTTTGTAAGAATGAACTGTCTGACTAAAGCCATAAAACTCGTTTTCCTAGAATTAATGGTATTTTGTTATTCAGAAAGTTTAGCTTGTCTGAGTAATAGCAATAGACACACATGCATGAACACTTGTAAGTATATAGTGCATGAGATTCATATATATTCTTAGAGACATATCTAGCTATATGTTGCTCGGAAATGTAGAATTATGACAATAACACCTGAGATATCTGGACAGAATTTCTTTATTCATTTCTAGAGAGGTGTAATTATTTTAAGCAAAATCACATATGATCTGAATTTCTGAACTGAAATTGAAACTAGTAGAGGTAAGCATTATCTATTTGCTTTATTGCTTTAGAAGCTTATACAAGTAATGTGTACGTTCTTATTCAGAAGAAAAAGCATTTTTTGCCTTTACAGTTAGAAAGACAAATATTCTTAATATGTGGAGAAAACTTTAATAGCAATTAATAGGAATTTGTTTTGAGCATCTGAGGTTCCACAGAAATACAGTTAATGGACTTAAACCATGAAGTTTAATTATAAGGGTCTAGAAGTCAAGGGTTACTTTCATGTTTACTTCTATTTGCAAACAGATGTTAAACTCCTCACAAACAGATATTAATCATCACTAACATCTTACTGCATATTTTTCTAGGCCAAAAGTAATGTTTCAGTTTCATGTAATTTAAGCCAATACTGATATATTTGAATCTGTATTTTAGTCATCTATACAACTTGGAAAGAGATTAAATATTATTACTAACAGCTAACTCATTGAAAACTCTTTAGAAATAAAATTATACTTATTTGATACAGACTCCATCATAACAGGTGGGAAAATTTGCCACAAATACCATGTTTAATCTATAACAGAACAGAATAGTTCAGTTGAAAGGGACCTATAATGACCCTCTAGTCCAACTGCTCGACTGTTTCAGGGCTGGACAAAAATTAAAGCATGTTATTAAAGGTGTTGTCCAAATGTCTCTTAAAACACTAGCAGACATGAAGAATCAACCACGTCTAGGAAGCCAGCTCTAGGCTGCAATTATTTCTTCCACAGCTGATATTATTTCTTTAAGAAATTAAACATATTAATATTCTTCCCCATATAGAATCACATCCTTACTTACAATATGTTAGAATGTAATGCTCAATAGCTTTCAAAACATAATTATTAAGAAGTATATTTTCTCTGAACACATGGATCTGCATTTTATTTTAGTTTGTATGCCTCTCTGAAAAATGTGGATATATACAGAATGAAGGTGGTTTTTTAGAAATAATAAAGTTTAAAAAAAAAAAAAAACAACCCACATCATTTTCCAATTACCTATGTCCTTCTAATTACCTACTATGAATATATAATAAAAATGTTTATGCTGTAGTATAGTGTTAGAGAAATTATTACAGCTGTTGAACATGAATGTCCATTGCCCTTTCTGCTCACTCTCAAGGTCAATACTAGAGTGTCTTAAGAAACATTCTATTCAAAGAGCGCTCCTTCTCAATGAGTGAAAATCATGATACATTTAAACTATAATTTACTACATAACTACTAAAGCATCACAATGACTTTCCTGAATCAAAAATATGTGTTCTCAAAGTATACAGGTTTGAGTCTCATTTTTCCATTTGATGAAAACTGTTGTCTGTGTTTGCTTGTTTTCTTCAGGTCTCCTGCGGAAGCTACAGCCCATTAATTCTGATCAGCCAGAGCTACATCTAAAGACCAGATCCTCAAATTATAATAATGAACATAACTCACTGCATGCAAGTATTTCTTTTCCCTACCAAAACATCTCTGAGTATGATCCCCTAATTATTTCTCAAATCTTATACCATGCATTTTTCCCTAAAGCTCTATTTACAGTTAGACACAACTTTTGGAGCTTCAGTTAGAATTAAATTATGTACAGCAATGATTCCCAAAGTTAATTCTTTAGTTAAAAAAGCAACTCAGAGGTGAAAATTATAGTTTAGTCCTACTTCACCTCAGGTGTTATTTGGCTTCATAACTTACTGAAGCTTTCAGGTTAAAAAAGTCAAGCTGCCACCGAAGAAATTTATCATCAGATAGAACAACATGCAAAAATAGTGAGGAATACAGAAGTTACTGTATGATTAACATGTTAATCTGAATATTTTAAGAACTAGAATTCTTTTTTAAACTGTTGTTCTACAACAAGCAAATAAAAACATTTTATACTACTATGTATTTCTAACATATAGATATATTTTTCCAAGAGAAGTAAGGAGGCTTCACGCGGGCTGAAATGTTTTGTACGTAATCTCAGAATATATGGGATAATTTCAGGTTCACAACAAAAGGACATGCACATAGATTTTACAAAAATTATGCTTCTGGAATGCAAAAGCTGATTTTATGTTGTTTTGAATCAAGGTCTTGACGTCCAGAGGAGAGCCACGAAGATGATCGTAGGGCTGGAGCAACTCTCCTATAAAGACAGGCTGAAAAAATACAAGAATGGGGAAAAAGAGAAGAATCTATGAAATGTGACATGAAAACATTCAAAGGGCCCCTTACCTTTTTAAAATTTAAGAAATGTCTGAATCTGATTACATTTTATTTTTGATAAAGGTATCAACAAAGGTTAATAGGCAGACCACCGTGTACAGATACCCAAATACATTATATTCAAAATATAGATTCTTATAGTTGGGCTTGCTCAACCTGCAGAAGAGAAGGCTCCAGGAAAACCTTAGAACAGTCTTCCAATACCTAAAGGAGGACTTTTTACAAGGGCACGTAGTGACCAGATTATCCGGGATGGTTTTAAACTGTAAAAGGGTAGATTTAGATCAGACATTAGGAAGAAATTCTTTACTGTGAGGGTGGTTAGGCACTGGAACAGGTTGCCCAGGGAACTGTGGCTGCCCCATCCCTGGCAGTGTTCAAGGCCAGGTTGGACAAGGCTTTGAGCAGACTGGTCTAGCGGCAGGTATCCCTGCCCATGGCAAGGGACTGGAACTAAATGATTTTCAAGGTCCTTTCCAACCAAAACCATCCTATGATTCTATGGTTATTAGTGAAGCAGTATGTTTTGATAACAGAGATTGGATACAGAAGTAATAATTGTAATTAGTTATTACCTCAATACTGATGAATTTGTCCTCTATCACTTGTCTGAATGATACCTGGAACTAAAGAACCCTTTTCAGCACATGAAGAATTTTTCTTTATATTATAAATATCCTGCAGATTTAGTGTAAGGGACATAATGCAACAATTCTGAATGCACTAGAAAGACGCCTGGATTGTTCACTGAGATTAAGTGAGAAGACTAAGAAATTACAGCAAGGTATGGGGTGTGAAGGTAAGCCAAAAGAAGAGACAGTGCAACTAACAGTTTGAATTGAGGGAACATTCCCTCCAAAGTCTACTTGGTGATTCTCATACGCTCCCTGAGAATTGCCAGGCTCTCATCAGCTGAGCATCTAGGAGAGTTACATCCCATAGCTGTGCCAAATATGGAGTGCTTTCGAAGACAAGCGCTCTCCCACATTCCCTCCTCTTAAAGTTACATATGAAATTATATATAAAGTTATATATCAAGGAGGAAGGAAAATATTTCCTGAAGCACAAAACTGGTGCAATATAGGTACGATGCAAACAAGCATGATTAACAAACATAAATAGACAAAATTATTTTCATTAATTGCAAGACCACAATCAAATAAATTGTGATACATGGAAATTTAGTAAATAACTTCTGTATTAAAATTATACTCCTTTTCTTTTCTTATATTCAAGCGTATTTTCCTGGTATTGGAGAGAAACAGATAACCTCATGGAATGACATTCACCTAAAACTTCTATAGGCAGAAAGAACAAATTAGTGCAATATCATTCTTTCTTTAAGTCAAGTCACCATTAATTCAGAAAATCTGATTTTTCTTGCTTAGAAATAGTATCTTATGCAAAAGAAAAGAAAGCAAGAGTTTAAGAAATTCTTGAAGGAATACCCATTTTTGATCATATACGTATTTTACAATGCATATGCTTTGCAAAGAAAGTGTGCCTAGCAAATTATATACTCAATAATAACTGTCAAATGGCCCTAGCTCTTATTTTAAGACTAAGGGGACATACTAATGTTAAATATGTTTGGTTCTGAGCAAATCATTCTTCTATTCTGACAGAGTAATACTATTAGAGTAATATGCTCCTGACGCCTAAGCTGCATCTAACTGAACAGTGCTTATTACTGTCAAGCGAAGCAGAAGTCAAATACATATAATTTGTTTCAGCTTTGTCATCTAACACAGTACGGAATACAAAGTTAGTGTCTAATGTGGAAAATGTAAATCAGGCTATAAATAATTTTAAAAAAACCCCAAGCATAATAAAAGTAATTTATTTATTGAACAAGTACAGAACTTGCATTAACATCACAGTGCTGTTAAGCAAACAAAAGAGAATATAATTACATGGAAATATGCCATTTGCAGGTAACTTTCTCCAGCATTTTTATGCGAAGTTTGTAAAGTTACATACAAAGTTGGCATAGCCTCTTATATGTCAAAACCTTGCCATAATCTTTTCTATGTTGGTACAACCATCAAACTCCTAGCATCAATAAAATACAAATCACATTTGCATTGTTTTTTCTCTGAGCTAAGATTTCACCTGTGAAAAGCTATTCTATCTGAACACAGTTATAGAAACTATTCCTGAACACGTAACCTGGCTTACACCTGTGGTTTTAGGTTTCTCCACAGAATCACAGAACAGTTGAGGTCAGAAGGGACCTCTAGAAGTCTTCTGGTACAAGCCCTCTGCTGAAGCAGGACCACCTACACCCAGTTGCCCAGGATCATGTCTAGTTGTTTTTTAAGGATAAAGGCCCCTCTAAGTAGGGAGACTCCGCAACGTATCTGGACAGTCTGTGTCAGTGTTTACACTCTCACAGCGTGTCCTGGTTTCAGCTGGGAAAAAGTTAATTTTCTTCCTAGTAGCTGATACAGTGCTGTGTTTTGGCTTTGAGCACATTTGAGCAACCTGGTCCAGTAGAAGGTGTCCCTGGGGGACTGGAACTTGATCTTTAAGGTCCCTTCCTACTCTAATCATTCTATGGTTCTATAACTCTGTGAATAATGTTGATAACACACCAGCGTTTTAGTTGTTGTTAAATAGTGCTTACCCTAAGTCAAGGACTTTTCATTTTCCCATGTTCTGCCAATGAGGAGGGGCATAAGAAGCCAGGAGGAAGCAGAGACAGGACTCGAACTAGCCAAAGGGATATTCCACACCACAGTATGTTATAATCAGTACAGAAACTGAGGTGAGTTGGATGGGAGCTACTTGCTGATCGCTGCTCAGGGACTGGCAGGGCATCAGTCAGTGAGTGGTGAGCAATTATACTTTGCGCCACTTGCCGTTCTTGGATTTTATTTCTCCCTTTCTTTTTGTTGTCTCCCTTATTACTGTTAATTATTCAGTTATTAAAGTATTCTTATCTAAACACACATTTTCTCTTTTTCTAGTTCTCCTCCCCATCCCACTGGGTGGAGGGGAGTGTAAGCCAGTGGCTGTGTGGTACTCCGGTGCTAACTGGGGTTAAACAATGACACAGTGAAAAACTATTTTGTGACGTTCAGATGGAAACTCCTATGCTTCAGTTTGTGCTCACTGCCTCTTGCCACTGGTCACCACTGAAAAGACTCTGCTGCTTCTTCTTTGTACCCTCCCTTCAGGTATTTATATACTTTGACAAGATCCCTTCTGAGCCTTCTCTTATCTTGGCTGAACAATCCCATTCTGTCAGTCTTGCCCCAAAGTGAGAATCTCCAGTTTCTTCATCATTTCTGGGGCCCTTAGTTGAACTGCTGTCATCATGCCCATGTCTCTCATGGGAAGCCCAGAACAGAACATAAAGCTCCAGGTGTGGGCTTACCAGTGTTGAGTTGTGAGGAAGAACCACCTTCACCTGCTCAACAGCAAAGGCATGTTGCTGGCTCATGCTCAACCTGTTGTCAACCAGGACCCCTAAGTCCATTTCTGCCAAGCTGCTTTCCAGCTGCATAACCCCCAGTATATATTGGTTCATGAACCTCTTCTATTTGGCAGTGAAAGTATTAGCTAAACCTGGCCATAGCCTTTGGATCTGAAACTATCAGGATCGTAACAGACAGAGCTGCAGCGATGGGGAAATGAATGCCTTCTTCCAACTCCTGAGAGCTGGACTGCAGAACAAGACTGGAAATCCCCAGGACTGGAGAAGACCTTGGGGGAAGAACAGACTAGCCTGCAGCACAGGGCCATGAGCTCCTCAATGCTTTGAGATAAAAGAGTTACCTATACCTGGGCTATAGGTAATATATAATCTCTGCTTTAGTAACCTAGAGTTTCTATGAGCTGCCATACCCAGTTTTAGATTGCAGATGCTCTGGCATCCCTGGCAAGCAATGAAAACTCACCTGCACTTTGTAAAACTAATGAGTTTCTATGAATGATTTCAGCTTTTAATTGTTTTATCACAGTAATCTTGACCAGCTCTAGTTATTAACATAAAATTTTCCCATCTGGTGTTGACATTTAAACAAGTTTGATATTCAGCTTTAAATACTAGCTTCTCAATATTCAGACTATACATTTAAGAATTTTAATAGATATTCCTTTATGACATTACATATCACAATTATTGCATTGCACTTTGTAATTATACCTTATGAATGTGATTGCATGTATTTACACTAATTACACAATTACAGATAATTTCATGAATTATGGAAACACACAAAGAGTGACTAAGCTTTACTGAAAGTAAAAAGTAAATTTGCAAATTACAAATGGCCTTGAGTAACCATTAAGAAAGTAAAAGGATTCTATCCAAAGTTTCTCAAATTAAGCATTTCCTTCCAAAATACCTTAGTATAAGCCAAACCTTATATTAGATAAATTCACGGGTAATTTGGTAAACTTGAATTTATTGCACTTAGTTAATATACTGAAAGTTCTTCTGAACAGTCTTCCTGTAGTCATATGTTGTGTTATAAAGATATTTATATATATGATCAGGTACACTTTAATTCTGTGAAAATTTCACTGAAGCGAATGATATACTTATGTACTAAGCATATATACAGTGATATTAAGTATGAAAAGCTACTATTTCAGAGCTTTAAAATGAATTGAATATATAGAGATGGAAAGCATACAGCTTATCATCACAATGCAAATTATCTATCCACTTTCATCTCCTGTGGTTGAGTGAATCTTTTCATAACAAAACAGAAGAGGATAAAAAATATGATCAAAATGATCGTGGCAATATATCCTATACAATGAAAGTGACTGCAATGCCTATAGAGACAAACACTGTCATGAAAATTTTTAAACTGGAAAAAAAGTGTGTTTGCTCCAATGACAAAAAAAAAAAACAAACAACAAACCATCAAATAACCAAGTAATAGAGCACAGAATCATAGATTGCTTAGCATTGCAAAGGACCTTAAGATCACCTATCTCCAACCCCCTCTGCCATGCGCAGGGATACCTCACACTAGACCAGGTTGCTCTGCCCTGTCCAACCTGGCCTTGAGCACTGCCAGGGATGGGGCAGCCACAGCTTCTTTGGGCAACCTGTGCCAGTGTCTCACTACTCCCACAGTAAAGAGAGTGAGAATTTCTTCCTTACATCTAACCTATATCTCCCCTGTTTAAGTTCTAACCCATTACCCTTCGTCCTATCACTACAGTTCCTGATGAAGAATCCCTCCTCTCTAGCACTGTTTTAGGCCCTCTTCAGATAATGAAGTTCAGATCTCCTTTCTGAACTGATTAAGAAAATAGCATGATGAAAATCAGAGAAGACCCTTCTCAGAATATCCACTATTTCGTTTCAAGCATTTATCTTATACCAAATGAGTTGATTAAAGTTAAAAGACCTCATAATGACAAAGTATATTATATACACCCACTGTCCTCCAATGTGACTTAAAGATATGAATGGATTCAAATAAAGAGAGCCCAAATTTTGCAAATACTTATGCATATACTTGTTTCTGTTTATTTATGCTTATATTGTTGTATTTATATTGCAAGATGTCCAACAGAAATGCTTAAATATACTCCTGATATTACAGTCTTTTAATAATATTGTAACATTCATTTCTATAAATTTATTTAATAATACAGACCTCTCACAGAAGAATAACAGATATTAGAATTTCACAATTTGCAAATTACTTACATAACCATTAACATAGGTATTATAAAAGCTTAGCAAATAGACAATAATAAAGCCATTACAGATAGTTCATATTTGATAATGTGCTCAGCTTATAGCTGCATCAGAAGAAAGTGGTTTAATTTCATATTTAAATTTTATGTGCCACACCTGCAATGTTTTTGATAGGAAGGAAATGTATAGCAACACACTGGTGACCCAGATCCTATGTGTATAACTCCCACAGAATGTTATAACTTTCTTGTATGACTAATGGATTTTTATGGCAATGCAAAGCCAAAAAGATAACAACAACATACTCCATATGCATGGAGCTACACAGTATGCAGAAAACAAACAACTGAAAACTTGTCATTTAGTATTTTAACAAGTTGACACCACACTTCACAGCTTTATAAAATGCAGACGCAAGAACAGGTCAGGAAAAAATATTACAGATGTATTGAAAAGCATACAAATAACACCTTCAGGGAGTAGCACAAATGATGCCATGGAAGATTTAAAACTGGAAGAAGGTAAAAAAAGTCATCATGGAAGCAACATGCAAATTTAGAACTGATTCACTATGCTAGCAACGAAAATATCCGATTTGGAACAGGACTGAATGGAAATTCACTGAAAGAAATTGGCCAGAGACACTAATCCAGAAACAAAAAAGTGTGTTGGTGCTGCCAGTGCATCTACTAATGCACAGTCTTGAAGGACTTGGGTAATTAGCTGCACCAAATATAATCAAGTCATCAAGCCTGACCAGGTAACTCCACTTCTGCTCCTTCACTCTATGCAATAAGTCAGCTTGATGATAGCTTTGTAGCTTAACTTAATCGCCACTGCAGCCACCCTACTCTGATTTATCATTTCAAGAACCCTTCATTCTAGATGATTCATTAACAACTTCAGTCAATTTAGTAGTAAGACTTAAGCAACAAACACATATGGCCTATTTTAAATAAGTCAACTTAATGGATTATATCTGATAAATTTCCTAACATAGCCTGAAAATTAAATGAACAGTTGGCAATAATTGCCTTCTAAAAATATGTTCATTATTAATAATAAAATCTTTACTTCATATCTGATCTTTGATTCATATCTTTCCTGTAACAACTTGAGTCTGAGGACTACAAACTAAGAGCATGCAACAGGATTTCAAGAAGGGATGGCAAAAGATTACTCTGTAAGGCCACAGCCATCTTACAGTTAGTGGAAAGTGTATTTTCCTTATCTCATACTGAAATAAACAGGGATCTTGCTATCAACACTTTTGTCAGGTTAACTGGATTTATAATTTCTGTGGCCAACAGAGTTTAGCTGTGAAGAAGAGTCCAAGTCATCCAGCACTGAAAAATAACAGGTATAAGTTTCCGCATGTGCTGAGATAGTGGGAATTTGCAAATGGAGGTTAAGTAGGTAGAGATCAAGAGGTCAGTGGTGAACAAACAGGCATTACAAAAGGGCTTAAGATCATCACAACCCTCAGGCTTTTGTAGGCTCTCAGAAGAGGTTGTGCAAAAGCAGAATAATGGTGTTCACCAGAGTGTTATGGCATTCTCTTCAAATGGGAATGTTTTCTTGCAGAAAACAAAAATAAAATACTGTCCAGCTCAAATTTAGCCTGACTTTAATAAATCATTAGTACTATTGGCTGGCAATTCTCTACTGAAACATTTTTCTCCTTGTAAAGTGCCTCTATTCTCTAAATAAGTCTTTCACCATAATGTATTGGCTTAAACTCTCTTTTGACAGAAAAACAGGTGTTTGAGACAACACTGCTTATTAGATTTCTGTCCCAAACTCTCTCGCTTACCTCCCAGCTCCCATCCCTGATTCTTATGCCTACAAGACTGCTGCTGAATTAGGAGCCCTGGGGCTTCACAAGTCCATGACTTCAAGCAATCACATACTGAAGTCAGGTCTAGGCCAACAGTCATATAGAGGTTCTTGACTGACATGTAAATAAATAAAGTCCAGTTCAACAGTCACCCAACGTATTTGGTTGGACTGCTGGTTGTCCTTGTTTCACTTCAACTAAGGAGCTAACTGACTGCTCACAAGGCTTTTCAGTGTTAGGCAGCAGTGGGAAGCCACAATCAAATAAGTTTCATTAGAAACTACTAAGCAGCCCCAGAGAGAACATTTTATTTCATAAGTGTGCAAAATACTGTATAGGTTCAGCTATCAAAGATTTACTAAGTGTTATTCCAGTGTGCCAGATGAAATACAAGGAAAAGAAAAAAAAAAGATAGCAAAGAACATCCAACCATGCCACCCCCCCCAAAACAGGATTCCAAGCCTGAAATACAAATAGAAAACGTAATCAAGTCACACTGAAATGCAAGAAATGTATTGCCAGACTCCAGAAACAGTGAAAATGTGTTTTAAGACTAGTAATTCAGTAGTTACCAGGGCACTGATAGCTACAATGCCCACTCCTGCTACATAATAGAGATCCTTACTGAGTTGCCGATTTGGTTACATACTGCCAGAAGCATCAAAATACTACTATTTGAATCAAGAAGCTCAACACAAAGAATGAATATCTTTACTCCTAGTGATGCTCTTGCCAGATATTCCATGCTTCAGGTACAGAAATATAAACTAATGCTTCATTTGTATGATGTCTGCAGTCAGCTACCTACTGCTGCAACTCATAAGCTTTTAATAAAATGCCTTTTGAGAGAGTTCATTCATGTGTACAAGGGAGAACTGATAAAATGCCTTCACTTCTCTAGCAAAAATGGGGAAAAGATAGCACCCAACATTAGTCCTTTGAAAGGACAAAGACAAATGAAGCATGATGTT
>JANHGB010037095.1:0-11877 GCA_026283785.1 Coracopsis vasa | reverse complement strand
AGGAAGAAGCTCTTCCCTGTGAGGGTGCTGAGGCGCTGGCACAGGGTGCCCAGAGAAGCTGTGGCTGCCCCATCCCCAGCAGTGCTCAAGGACAGGTTGGACAGGGCTTGGAGCAAGCTGCTTTAGTGGAAGGTGTCCCTGCCCATGGCAGGGGTTGGAACTGGATGAGCTTTAAGGTTCCTTCCAACCCTTCCAACAGCCATTCTGTGATTCTAATGTGGCTTTAGCTAACATAGACATACACTGGAAAGAGCATTAGGAAGTTCAGAAACTACTTTGCAAGGATTCTCCTGCTGCTGCGCTAATGAAACTGGACTTTTTATATTTTGTAATTAGTTTCTGGATGATTATCTATTAATATTTTCATGCTTGATTCAATGACAGTATCTGCTTTTGGCCAAGGTCTCTTTTGGCCATCTTATATTGCATATTTGGAGTAAGTTGCTGAAGAAAACACTGCTTTTCCTGGAATCAGGGATGCTGCACTCTCTGAGCAGACTGGGGTAGCAATTTGGGAACTTCAATAATTAGTCCTTCATTTCCAGAAGTCTCCTTTTATAGAGCACACAAATGGGAACTAACCTTTAGGAATCCTCTGCAGCTCTGACACCTCATCTCAAACTTACACTTCACAACCGGATGGAGAATGTATAATTTATGAGCTGGTGAAGTATCTTTAATTAAACCAGTGTTTTCCAAATTTTGACTTAATTTAATTTTCATCTAACAGAAAGAAGCAATCCAAGTCTAGCCACGGTTTTTCTTAAATACCATCCTTGTTATCTGGGAGGCTTTGAATCAAGTAAGATAGATGATTTTAATTTCCATGTTCTCAGTGTAACACTTGGGGTCAATGTTTGCATACTTATCATAGGCAGTTTACCATTGACAACCACTGTAGCTGTTCAACTTTTCCTTGGTGAAGACCTGATTGACTATTATGCACTTTATTTATCATGTCTCACACTAAAATATAGATGATTGATTATTCCATTATTCTATTGACCAAGGCTGTAACAAGGTGTGACAAATATGTGCCATTACAGTCCATAGCCAAGTGTGGAAGACAGTGCAGTCAGGTAGGAGAATGCTAAAGTGCGTGACTCTCTGGAAAGCTTTAGCAAATTTTAAGGACACCCTATTTAAAAGACTTTACCTGGATGAATGCTCTTCATTTCTGCTAGGTGTTTTCTAAGGCTAAAAAGAAAGATAACAAGTCCTGATCTGAAAAGCTTAGAATGTGATTGGAACCCCACTGGAGCCAAGGGAAATTCTTCCAATGACTTGATGGTTTTGAGCAGGGTCCTGAGGGTAATCCCTCTGTTTGTTGTGTCAGCCCCTGGAAAAAATATCACCATTTGTTAACTGCATTAAAATGTACAGGGGGAAAAGGTGTCTTCTGTGACTGGTGTAGCACATTAATGTGAGACATGTGCACATATCAAGGGGACTTGTTGTTGGAAAGAGAGAAATTCTGTACTTTGAAGCTCTTTATCTGCAGCTTGGTATTTGAAATACATAATTATCTTTTAACTCCTTTGTTCCTCCTTAAAATGAATCATGTTGACTTTCGTTTTAAATATCATGCATTGATGGACACAGCACAGGGGATTACGGTAACAAAATGGTGTTGAACCAGCTACTGGAAATTAGTAGTAATAATAAACAATGCACTTCCTATCAGTCTGTCATATTAATTAGTCTTCAGAATGTGTCAGTGCTTTTCATTTGTATTTAGTGTTGCCTGAGCTTACTGCCAATTAAATACAATGTTGTTAACAATTCAGCTCGCACGTGATTACACTGGATTAATGTGGTTATTTTCTTTGATCCACTATAATTAAAAATCACACTTGTGATTTTAAACAAGTGTAAAAATATAATCAGTTTGTGTATGCAGCTGCCTCGCTCTTCTCATTTACTTTAATAACATTTGCCTCTCAGTAACAGTTGCAGAAGTCCCAGGCCCTGTTTAGCAGCTCAGAGGAGACAGCAGCATTTTGCAAGAGCTGGAAGAAGCCGCCATGTGGACCCACTGCCCGGCTGGGTAACGTTTTTGAGTGAGATCTATGGCAGTTCAGTCCCCAGATCCTTAAGGAGAACTCATCAGCCTCAAGCAGAAAGAAAATACCACCTTAAAACTCAGTACTGTTTCCCTTGAAGCGGGATGTCTGACTAGGTGCCTGCACCGTGTTTAATTTGCATGGAGGCTCCAATCGATCCATTGGGCTGCGCTGTGCACCTCCTTGTCCCCACAGGGTCTGTCACCCCACACATCCAAGGGGTATATGGCAACATAGGCAACCACGCCATGCTGGGAAGATGTGAGTGCCTGCATGCTGACCCCAAAATTACCAGTTTACTCAGCCCCGGCTTTTCAGGGTTCAGCTTCTCACTGAGTAGGCGCTCTGGATTTTGGGACCTGCCACTCAGCTGCAGTAAGGAACAGGCAAAATGCCACCACCCAAACCAGAAGGATGATGTTTCCCATCACTACCCACTTCTCTGCTGCTGACAGACAGGACCCAGACAACAGAAAGGCTGTAGGAGGCTGCTCTTCTGGAGCAGATAGAAGTAATTAGTCAAATCACTGCAGTGAAGACAGGGATGCTGGCCCATCTCCCGCCTGGCAGCAACTGACTCATTGCAGAGCAACTTCAGTAACGGAGTATTTTATTGTATTTATTTCCTCCTCTGTTTTCAGTAGGGAAAGAGAGAGATGAATTTTTCAAAAGGCCACCAAGGCTTTTGTTTGGGAGCTTCACCTCCCAGGTCTCCTAAGGCCACTGAAAAGGTCACCACCTGAATAAATGTCAGCAGCAGCCACTCTGGTAGGGATGGAGAACAAAAGCCTGACTGACCCATTTATACCAACTGTGGACCAAGCAGTTGGTATATATATCCTGCAGAAATAGGACAGCTCTGGATGCTCACCACGTCTCACCCCTCAACCTCCTGTATCCCCTTGACTGTGCCACCGCACAGCAAGGACATCGCCACTGTGCAGCCCCCCCAAAGCACTGCTGGCTGGAAGAGCATTGTCCCAACAAGCAGAAACAAATAGAAAAGTGCTCTTGTACTTTCTGCATCACAAGGGACAAGTGTTAAGCATCGTATTTGCTGAAAGTTGGACACTTCAGCTGAGCTTTGCCCACTGCTGTGCTTCTTCAGATGCTATTGCAAAGGTCTTCACTTCTAAGAGGCAAAGTTTGTCTGTCTCACCCTGTGCTTTTCTGTTTCCCTGTTCAAAGAGCAGATGAGAAATAACTAAGCAAAGAATTAAGCTCAAATGAGTGGAATTTAGCAAAACATGAGCCTTGCTGGCCCTTTGGTAAGTAATGTGCAGTGTTCTGCTGAGGTAGGGCTCTTTGTGCACATAGTAAGTAATGTTCCAGTGAAATGAAACCTCAGGCTCCTGATTCAGCTGATATTTCTGGCAAATTGTTGACCTATTACAGTTTATTCAGGATTTTTCTTGTCTTGGTAGAGCGGCTCTAACAGAGACAGATTTGTCATGCTGTTCCTAACAAATATGCAGCTTTTGTAACTGTGAATGTTGTAATATCTTGAGGCACCCCAGATAATGATTGCTCTGTGGTAACGCTGTTTATAGGCAAGGAAAAGAGTTAATTAAATATTAATTAATAGGATTTAATATCACCGGTGCGAGCTTGTGTCACAGAATAACTCACAGAGACAACTTTAATTTCACCTGGTATATGTATATTGATGATTTCTCTGCTGGGCTGGAACAAGAGGGCTGTGTGGCTGCGCTGTGGGAAGGGAGAAGGGCAGCCCAGCTAATGAAATGTGGCTGTGGGGAAAGGCTTCCGTGGAGCTGTTTGCTACCTGGAAAAGATGTAAAGGGGAAAGAAGGAAATGGCCCTTCTTTATGTTCATCTTGGGGAGGAAGAAGTGCAGAAACTCTTTCTTTGCCTGGCTTTGATGCAGTGGGCTTGATGGAGAAAATGCTGCTCTCTTAGAGAGATATTAGATATCTTAAAGATATGATATCTAAGATTAGATATCTTAGAGCTATGGTAGCACAAGCAAGATTTTAGTCCAATTTTGGATCTGTTAAAATTTGGAGGAATTTTTGGAATTCCTGTGGAGCTAACAAAACATAAGGGCATTGCTTATGTTAGTTCGAAGAGGAGATATGTCAAGTGGGATGACAAACCCAAATGCTACCTTGTGCTTCACTTCCTATTAAACCCAGTGAGAAGCTGTGATCAAACCCCTTCTCTGGGTGTTGCTAAAAGGCTTTTATTAGCAGAGAGATGTAGCCTGTGGGGACCTGTCATATTGATGTTTCCTTGATGGGGTCAGAGATCAGACACACTGCTACAGCGCTGTACCTTCAAGTTGTCTTTTGATATCTTTGGCCTCACATTTCACATCACATTAAGGCCTTTCTCCAAAATACTTGTGTTTAAGGCAAATCTCAGGCTGGAGTTTGTACAAGGTGTGCACCAGCAGCTGGTCTTTTGGTGACTCTGAGGGGCGCAGCCCAGAGGTCAGGCAGTGCATGGCTCACCCTTGCTTCCCATGGGATGGATCCCCAGCATAACTCAGCCTGCATGGGTGAGGATGCTCGCAGACAGCGGAGGTCTTGGGAATTGCTAATGAAACCAACTGCTCTGCCAGCAGTGGTCCCCCACTGGCTGTGTAATTAAAATGGGGACTGTATGGGTGTGAAGTTAATGCTGTATACATAATGTATCTGTCCCAAGGTAAGCCTTCGCATCTGTTCTCTGTAAAACTCTAAGTGCGGGATATAATTAAGTGGGTGAGAAATAGTTCTGAGCAGAGTAAATGCACTGTTGTCCAGTAGCATCAGCTTAAAGTGCCTTTCGCTGCGGCAGCGCAGTGAGTTTAACCAGCCAGAGTTAGAGCTGGCATAAAACAGGCTGGAGATGCTGGTGGTTAAAAACACATGTGGGTTTGGGCTTGTTTTCTTTCTTGCCCTTTATTCTGTCATTGAGTACAAGGAGAAACTTCAATCTGTAAATGCCACCGGTTCTCCATTTCACACTGATGTTCCCAGGGACAGCAGAACTGCCTGTAAATGTCTGTCACCCAGTGAAAACTGGAAAAAAAGAGATCTTCCAAGCTCCTGCACATCCTTATCAATAATAAATAAGTTGTTGCTTAACCCTTTCCTGCACTCCTCCTGCTGCTGGAGTTGAAGGTGGTGAAATGCTTGCCTAAACACTGCTGCTCTTTGGGATGCAGTTCTGGGAGATAGAAAAGAGGTGGGGAATACTTTTCCTGGTGCTTTAGTAATCTGTCTGGAAGTGCTTTTATGCTGGAGAGACAGAAAGGCTCACCCGAAAAAAGAGATGTAACTGAAGTAACTACCCACCCAGGCTTTGCTCCCCACCTCAGCTATTGCTTTTGCTACCTGTCAGTTTGCTTGGCAGGGTTTTGATGGCAGGGTTTTGATATTATTTATTTCTTCACTTCTTTTCAGCAGGATCCCTGTGTCGGAGAAGGAGAGAAATGACACAACATGACAGCTTCTGCTTCCTGGCCACGGATGTGTGTGTGAGCACGCAGCTCTGGGAGGCACAGGGGCTGGACAGACAGATAGGCATCACATCTCCTGTCCGGGTCGGCAGTGGGAAAGGGAAGGGAAGGAAAGGCATCAGGACACTTGTCATGCACAAAAGTGGCAGCCGCCAGATTTAAAGGTAAAATGTGTACACAGGGTGTCCACATTCAGGTGGTTTCTCCTGGCACAAAGCAGGAGGATGCCTTGTGCATCCTGGCCACTTTTCTCACCCACCATCACATCCCAGTGCTGGCTTTTCAGCTCCAGGCATCTCGTAAGTCAATGGGAGCTCTTGTGCACCTCTTGCAGGAGTTTTATCCAGTTCCACCTGACTTCATTTACAACTACACATGCATGTTTCATGTATAAAACTACACAGAGCTACAGGGAGAACTAGTATTCCTCTTCTCCTGCGATTTAGGTAATCTTCAGTGATGGGTGGTTGTTTTTCTACATAGTTTGTGTCAGCCCAGCCTCAGAGAGCCCCACCTGAGCAGCTCTTCCTTCTGATGGGCCACAGAGAAATAAGAAATGTAAGTTGGGGTGTGTGTGTACTTGTGTGTAGACAACATAATGAGCATGTATATGTAGGTACACACCCCACTCTGCCATATGTGTGTGTATATACATCCCCATATATATCCCAGTGTTTTCTGGGATCATTAGAGGATATTATCTACATCTTTTCACATTTGTATTTGCTAGGCAATAAGCAAGTATTATTAAAATAGCACTGCTTAAATGAGAGCAGTTGGGGAATAGAGTTTTCATGAAAAAGCTGCCAAGTTATTGGAGCAATTTCCTTGCCTTACCTCAGGCCTACCCAGGGGCTGCAACTGAAATGCCATAGACCTGAGTCTGTAGTTTTACTTATTTATTTTGTCATTCACACGTATAGTTATACATAAAAATACATGTATATATGTGTATCTTTACATGTATATATATGTGCTGATTATACTTATATAAATTGACCTTTTTTAAAGACCTTTAAAAATATATATTCTAAATATATGTAAAAAATATAACAGTATAAATGTATACATATATACATAATGAATAGCATAAGATTATAATATATATTTATAATTATATAGTTACACTTAGTATAGATAATACACATCATAATATACACATAATTTAATATTTGAAGTCTACACATATAGTTATTATATTGATTTTATATATGCATATATACATACTCAAATATATGTATATATATGCACATCCATATATGTAGACCTTTATATACATGTATGAGAGATATAATATCTATGTAAATGCATATATTATGCCGATATATAGGAAGGTCTTAAATGTTTATATATACCTACATGTGTAAATATGTGTGTGTATATATATAAAGGTATTTATTTTAAAACATCTTTACATATATAACCAGCATATATATATGTGCATGTAAATATACATATATACACACATTTTAAGCATCTAAAATATATTTTTTTTTAGATATACAAAGACCTTTATATATAAATGCGTGAATACACTCTATAGCTGTGTTTATATCTCTAGCCAGCTAATACATGTGATTGCTCAACACTGGCCATGTCATCTGCCCAGAAGGTATGGCGGACGGCCCCTGGCCCTATGGGCTGTGCGGTGCCTGTGCTGCTGCTATTTTCCCTCCTGTCCAGCAGCGTGTGATGAACTGCCTCTAGCAGCTTGGTTTGAGGCTGTGCATCATCATTTGCATTTGTTGCTCTGTCCCTTTATGCCACTCTGTAGGGAAAGGACAGGATTTCCATTCTGCTCCCTCCACCCCTGTCAGCATTTCCAGGCATCTGCTTCTGTTTAGACCTGACGGACGTGAAGTGTGCTGAAGCTTGTCCTGTGAGAGCCGCTCCGGTGCACACACACGGTTCGCTGTCTTGCAACTGTTAATTTTCTTCTATTGTTTTACTGAAAATCGTTGTCATTACGCAATGTCACTGCAGAGAGTTGGCTGATGACGGCGAAGAGCCAGAGCCCTGCTCCAGGGCCAGCAGTGATGGCTCTGGAGACGAGACTGAAGGGTGGAAAGGGATGCTTTCCTTGGCTGCTGGACTTGACTAGAAACCCTCCGTTTAGTGTTTATTGCACAGATACTGATGGTTTGCTCATGATGTGCAGACTGGTTTGTGCCAGGAGAGGTTTGGGACTCAGTGTTCCCTTCCCTTCTGGTTATGGCACTCAGGGGGGCTTGCGAGTGCTGCTGGAGGAGGCTGAGGATGCAAGCAGTACCTGGAAAACTCAGTCTAGCTGGGGCACAAACATCTGTGCAGACTCAAGGCAGTGCAATGGTTTTGCCTGTGTGCAGTTAGCTAAAGTTGCTCTCTTGATTTTGTGCTCCCTGGAAACAGGTGGAATTTTTTCTCCCTTTTTTTGGTACATTGTTGGCTTGAAATTCCTAAAGCGCTTGATCACCCAAGGAGCTGTGCAACGCTGCCATCTGCATCACTGCACAGCGAGCAGCCGGGGACAGGCCACCTGCTTCAGAGCTGGAAAGCGCCTCTCAGTTAAAGGGGAAAAAAACTTTAAGGAAGGAGCTGGAGGCAGAATTGGATGAAAAATGGCTTCTTAGAATAACCAAGAATTAGCAGAATCTAAGTGGCATGAAGAAGGAAGCCCTGGCAACAAGGCAAGCAGCGTGTTATAGCTCAGGAAAGGAAAGGAAAGGAGGAAAGGACTTTCTTAGGTAGACCTAGGAAAGACTATTCAAATGCACAACTTCTGCACCTACAGGGTGAGAGAAAGACTGAGAAGACTGGAGAGATTCTGGCTGGTACTACAGGGCAGGAGGATACAGGCAAGCATAATGCTACGTGCCCTCTTCCTTAAAGTAGGAAAAATGCCTGGCTTTTGGATGAAGAAGAAGATGTGGAGCATGGGCTTAAGGGCAGCACAGCAAAAGGACTGAATGTAAAACTGGAGGTTAACAAAGATGTGCAGAAATGAAATCCCAAATTCAACAGCCCACACTGAGTTAGGTATGGCTCCCAATTGCTCAGTGGGAACTTGGAACAGGATAACTTTTAGGTATTTACATACTTTGTTGGGTTTGTTTGGCACCTAAGGGTGCCCATGAGCAGAACGTGGGCAGTCTTTGTCCTACAGTTTTAAAGGATCTGGCCCATGGACCCAAATGTAGCTTCTTAAACAAGTATATCAGCTCAGGGGAGGGACTGTGTACGTGGAGTGTGGGATATTAGTGCACGTATTTAAGAGTGGCTTGCTAAGTGTCCAGGCGCCAAGTCTCAAGAGCTTGGTGACAGTTTTCTGAAAGACCATTTACAGAGACATGAAAGTAAATGGGATAAAATTCAACATGATTTACCAAGCAAGATTAACCTGAAATCCCTAACCGACCTTGCAGATAAAGGAAAGCCAACAGTTCTCCTCCTCTGGGATTTCAGTGAATCCCATCTTCATGCTTTGACTGTCTAACAGTATGGATATGTTGGAGAAGATGGGGATTAATTGAATACCTCAGAAATGCGTGGGGAACTGGCTAATAGGGCCCAGTAATGGTGAAAGGAGAGGATTTTTTAGGACTGGGTGAAGCTTACTTTGATCACACCTGGCTCAGCACCTCCTTGTTCACACCTACCAGGGAAACCCATCAAAACTGCTCTCTAGGTTTTCTTGCTACACTTCTCCTTGCTGTCACCCATCTCTCTGCTTGCCTGATTTCTGACTGATGTAAATACCCGCCCCCTTCTTCAGCATAATGAATACTAACTCCTTAATATGTGTTATTTTCTACTGTATCTCCATTTCCCTGCTATCCGCCTCAGAGCACCAACAATTGCTATCGCCGTTTGTCTGCTGTGTGTATATGATTAGAACAGTTGGCTTGGGTAATTACCTTTTGCTTCCTTCAGTTCCTTCCCCTGCTTTGTACTAATCTACCTGGTTGGGATTTTTCTCCATTGCAGGCTCTTTGGAGCAAGTTTTCAAAGCAGGGTGCATGGCTTTTAACTCTGCCCATTGAATTGGAGGCCATCAGCTGCTAAACCCTCTAAAACCTCTGAATTTGCTAAACGGCTAACTTTCCCTTTCATTCTCCATTTCTTATTCCCGAGGCCCTAAGTGGAACTTGGTAAATGATGTTTCTGTAAGAGAAATGCCTGGTTGAGAAAATTGCCCATCTGGTTTTATTCCCCCAGGATTGCCAAGCATTTGGTGCTGCTCGTGCTCAGCTTGCTGCCAACATGCCCAAAGAAGGGATGTGATTTACCTACATGGAAATCAGTGGCTGTTGGTGGGCCATTGAGCCATCCTTATTCCAGCAGCAGGGAAACAAAAACTCTCAGTGGCTGAGGGATTCCTGTGGTGACATAAAACAAACCCACATCAGAGACCTGTGAAATTCCTGCTCTCCTCTGACATCATGTCAGAATTCATCTGGAAAGATTTCCTTTCAGAGGTATTTGTTTAATTACAGTTATTGCAAAGACTGATGGC
Organism: Coracopsis vasa; assembly: GCA_026283785.1. NCBI lineage: Eukaryota > Metazoa > Chordata > Aves > Psittaciformes > Psittacidae > Coracopsis > Coracopsis vasa. The sequence continues at coordinate 1,856 of JANHGB010037095.1, read as the reverse complement.
TGATGAACACACCAGTATATTTTAATTGAACATACTGGGCTCGCTGAACAAAACCACAGCTCTTAACCTTTCCTTGACTGACATGTTAAGACAAGGTTTTCTACATTCAGAGCCCAGGGAAAGCATGGAGGGGACCACCCACTGCTGTTAATGGGAGCCACCCCTGTTAATCCCTTTCATGTCAGTTCAACAAAAGGCTGCTTAATGTCTAATTATTTTCATTTCATACAGTTACTGTTCACATTGGAGTGGGAGGAATGATCTGGCTAAAGGGTGCTCCAGGTTGCACCATCTCTGGGCACTCCAACCTCCTGCAATAAACACTACTGATACCACCCTGAAGGCCTTGGGTGATTTAACACCATTGGTTACAGTTTAGCATCATTGTGATGGGACAGATCTAACCACCCCCTCCTGCCCTCAGGGATCATGACAGGACAAAGCCAGATTTATTCTGGATGCTGGGAACTGCTGGCCCGTTGTCTGCCTGGGCTGCAAGATGCACACCCCTTACCATCCCCTCACCACAGTTTTTATTGATTTCTAAGGAGCACAAGCTTGTGATTAAAGTTTGCTTGTGCTCAGGTACTTCCCTGAATTGGCACTTGGGTCCTTACTCCAGCAAAAACTCGCATTGATTTGTGCTGGAGCACAGGCTGAGTAAGCCCTCAGGGACTGGCTATGTATTTGCAGCATGGTGCTCTTCAGACACATGACAATTTCAGAGCAATTTTGTAACATTAAAACAGCATTACTGGTGTGTCTTTAACTGGCCATAAATAGAAGCCTTGACTTGTCTATAGCAGTTTGATATTTCAAGCTAGGCAGGAACATTCAGTCCTGGCTCACAGTCCATTTTATCACCAAAAAGAAATTCTGTAGGTTAGGCAAGTCAAGAGCTTACTCCTGCAAAACTTCAGTTCATGTCTGTGAGCTGCAGTGAGGCTGCATCTAATATTCAAGTGCAGGAAGGAAAGGGAAAGCTCATTCTAAGGCTCATTAGAGATGGCAGAAAGATACAAAAAGAGCAACATCGTTTTACACTTGTAAAAATACCCCTAGTAGATTCATATTCTTTAATCTTCAGTAGAAAAACTCTGTAACTACAGCAAGGCATTAGTTTCCAATGACTAGCTAACTGGTTTTTTCCTATAGCCTCTGGCATTAAAGCTCTCAGTGAAAAGACACTTTAGAGCTAGTTCAGGCAGTTCATGTTCTGTCAATCAACTCTCAGGCTGGAAGTATAAAGGCAGTAACATGACAAGGTTTCTATTTTAATATCTTTACTCTTGATAAGATAATCCTGGAGGAACGGTGGTGATCAAATATTTACAGGTGGCGCTCACTGGCACAGTCTATTGTAAAATTAAATACACAAAATTATGTGGGGATAATGCTAATATTGTGATAGGACGACAAAAGGCAGCGTGCTTGAAATGAAGGTTGACTCTTCTTAATATATCCTCCTCTGTGGCAGGTAAAGAGAGAACAGAAGAGCAGCTTTCATTTCACATTTTGTGACTTTTCTCTGCTTTTCAGTAGTTTGTTGTTCAAGTGTATTTGTGTACTTAATGATCTCGATTTCTAGGTATGTATTTGTGTGTGTGTGTGTGTGTATCCCATGTGTCTCTGTGGGATGCACTTAATGAGCGATGAAGCCTGTTAGTACTGAGCCACTGCCTTGCCCCTCTGTGAGCCCAGGTTTGGTCCCAGCCCTGGTTAGGGCTCCCTGGGAATGACCAGGTGCTGCAAGAGGCTGTGCAGAGTCAGGGGTAGACGGGTCAGAGTAAGCACTTACTTCTGGAGAGCTCTTCCTATGCACCTTGCAGACACTCACATGCCCCCAAACAGCCAGG
>JANHGB010037091.1:0-13975 GCA_026283785.1 Coracopsis vasa | reverse complement strand
GTTTGAGTGCCTCGCTGGCGCACAAAGCAGCGTCCTCACTGCGGGAAGCGCAGCACTCCTCGGGGGCTGACTCCTTGAGAATTGGTCACAAATTCTCCCTTACGGAAATGAGTTTTATTCTTGTGCGTAATAGTGGATTTTATAACGTCATTTGTGTTCTTTGCGAAGTTGGGATCCTGTTTCTTACCCCACATTGAAAAAAATAAAATCATTGTCGGGTTTGTTTGCCTCGTAAACAAGGAAGCGGCGTTCATTCAGAAATGTAGGCCAGGATCCTCGGGGGGACCCGGGTTTGTAACTCACTGCAGTGGGCAGGTGTTAAGGGTCCGTGTATTTGTTTAAGTGTCTGTGTTTTGGTGATTAGAGCTGAGCACACATTTGTCGAATTTTTGTGTTGAGTAAGCTCTTCTATGGCTTGAAGTGGTTTTGTGGAATCAGAAGGCCTGATTGCTTTAGCCTATTAAATGATACCCTTAATTCCTGGTACTTGGGTAATTCTCCAAAATATAACCCAGGAGGTAAGATTGTGCTGCAGTAGCTTGACTTTACTTGGTTTTAATGTGTTTAATTCAGAAACAAATATCTGACAAAAGAAATAAAAGAATTGACTGCTTAGCATAGAGACCTAGGTAGCATTTATTATGGTGGAATATCTGTATTGTAAACTAAAAGAGGAAAATGAGGTTTTCAGGTGGGGAAATAAGGCCTTACATTGGCTTTGTTGTAACCAGTAGAAAACTCCAAAGATAAATTAATTCTGGATATTTAGTAGAAACATTTTTGAGGAAAACCAGCATTTAAAGAACTGGAATATTTTGTCACTCCTAAAAATTGAAGCTTTTTGTATTTCAGATACCTGTAGTCTTTCTATCAAAGTAGTTCTCCACCGATTTAAATGCTTTTAGTCATCTTTTTGTTGGCTAGAGGGACTACCTGAGGTAAAAAACCCAAACAAAAAACTGTTAGCCAAGATTATCAGCAATTCAAATTTGTATTCTTGCTGATGTGCAAGACTTGATAGGGAAAGATAGGATCTTGGTTCACTGGATGGACTTCTGGTCACCTGTCTCATACTGTCATCCACAGTATAAAAAGGCCTATTGAATTCATAAGACAGAAAAGGTTGTGCACATATTTAGCATTTCACTCTAGTCAAATAAAAGTGTGTAAGACATCAGACTTCCTATTTTAAAACTCTTGAAGTCTTGTGTGTTTAAAAGTCTGTTTGTTTTGATGGTTGAAGCCCTGGCAGCTACAGCTGTGGTTACATCTAGTATTGGGAGCTTGGGGGTGAACAACAGCTCTTAGTATTCATGCATATTTCACATGTCTTTTCACAATGTGGATGGGAACATTCTGACCTTTCAGAAATGTGTCCTTTATGAAGCAGCGGCTTTTATAAAAGTGTATTAAGAGTGTATCTTAACATATCTGTGACTTGTGTTTTATCTTTAAATTAATAACTTTGTAGGCCTATGTAACCAGATCAGTTGTAACACTCTTGTCTTTCAGTGCAGGTGACCATGTTACAATTAGCTGACAGCTAATTGTACAGTTAATGTTACATTTAGCTGACAGCAGTTACTGCCTTTTTTCCCCAAAATGAAGAGTCTTTCATTTCAGTTGTTTATATTTCCTCTAATGGTGAGGATACTCTTTTGAAAAGATACAGGTAATAGTGTCCCCCTCCCTAGCTGATGAGCTATGGAGGCTTAGATGTCAGGCAGCTGAATAAATGGAGAAAATATGGCTCTGGGGGACGGGATGAGGAACGAGTTTAGTTCACATGTAAACAATGGGGGTAGTACAGAGATGAATTTACCATAAGCAGATGTTGTATAAAGATTTCCAAATAGGTTTAACCATATACAACCTCCTTTAAGTCAGCTTTATCACCAGATCCGTAGCACTTTAACTATTTGCATCTTAATGAGGTCGAGATTTAGAAGTGTGCATATTGAGTAATGTCATGTGGGACACAAGTACAGCATAGGAATAGGATGCTTATTCCCAGTCATAGTCCCTTAAGATTTGTCAGTGTAAGTGACAGCAATCAGCTGCTTCCAGATTCTACAGTGCTCTTAAACACAAAATGTATCCGCAGCTAAAGGGTTACAGGAGTGAACTTCCTTCAGGCTTAAGTTTAGATTAGTGTTCTTTTTTGTTGGCTGATGTCAGGCCTCACAGAGACCCCTAATGGAACAGAGGGGAAGGAAGAAAGAAAGGAAAACTTTTCTTTCACTAACCCAGAAATTTTGCTTACAAGATTATTTTGCTGGTTTATATGTTTTATATAGTTTATGCTATCTGGAAAAGTAACTACTGTGAATTAAAGTGATGTCTTCCTTATTAAACTTCCTTACCAAGTGAAGGCTGGCTCACAACTTTATTAGCAAGAGACTTTGGTATATTTTTTGCCAATAAAGTGCCGTCCTAATACTTGGCGTTTGCTTTTACCCACTGCTGCTTGGCTCTACTGGGTGAAGTGTGGAGAAGTCCTGCTTCACTGTCCTTCCCTATTAAACTGGTAGATCTACTCAGTTTAGTATCTGCAAAATCCCCTACTTCCCACAGCTTTCCTGAAGAACAGCATAAAACTGTCCTAATGGTTAATTTCATAATTCTCACTTGCAAGGTTTTTGTTAGCAGTTGTGTCAAAGATCCTGTCTTGCTTTGCTTCTCAAAGCTTTATCTGGAAGTGCTTGCAAAGTGACACTGCATTAAGCACAGTTACATGTACCTCAAAGGTCAAAACTGTCAGGGGGACTAAGAAATAATTTTAAACTTATTTTTGATGGCTGTGTAGCTCAGAACTTCCTTACCTGACTCTGGAAGCAGAATTCCTAGTTAAGATCTTAAGCTCCAATAAAAAAAAAGTGTATTTCGTAATTTTTTTCATAAAGCTACAACTCCTTATTCCCAAGTTCATTGCTGTCGTGTTTGTCTTGGAGTTCACTGAAGCCAAAACATTCCCAATTGCCAAATCATAATGCTTATGTCTTAAACCCATGATTTACGTAGTGGTAATATAGTTAACTGAGTTTAAGCGTAGGACAGAGCAAAGAAATGTCTAGACTGAAGAATGTGATTGTGAACGCCGCATTTGTCAAATCCACCTGCTTGCATCCATTGTGCAAAGCCAAACAGATTCCCTGCCCAGGTGGGTATGTGCATGCTAATGCTTCACTGATGATTGACGCTTGGATTTCTATGGGTGCCTTATGGTCTTGGGCTGATTCATAGTGTATTGTGGGAGAACTAACTTGTTCATAGGCCTCTGTGCAGAGTTCTCTTGGCTTGCCAACTCATGTAGCTGAGGTGCTTCCAGCTGCACATTCTGTCTGTTCCATCTGGAGCCAGGCCATAGATCCACTCGTAGGGAAGAGCTCTTCCGTTTGTAGCAGTCCTGTGCTGGATTCTGTTAAAAAATGTGAGAGGCAGGCACTTTCCGTAGTCTCTCCATAAGAATGGAGTGGTGGTAAATCTCTGAGATGAGGTAACATAGCATGACAGAGGCATTCTGTAGCTATTCTGTAGATGGCCATATATTTCTGTTTCAAGGTAATTGCTTTACTGGTCTGAATTGACTTATGCATGAGGAAACAAATCTTGAAGGACTTGGGGATTTTTTTTTTTTTTTTTTTTTTACAGAGCTAAAATTAAGGAGGCTTTGCTGGTCCAAGAGGATGGATACTGTTTGTTACAATACTTTCCAGTACAGTCACTGTGGTCTGATTTATCTTTGAGATGGCTTTACAAAGGTTAGTAAGAGTAGTACTGAACTTGAAATAATGTTGTTTCACTTAAGAGTAGACTTTTCAAGCCAGGGAGGGTTCCTAGAATTGGCTGTTAGGGAGTGAGTAAGGCAGCTTGCATTGCTGTGGCTAATGTAACGGTAGCACCCCTCTGTGAAGCGCAGACAAACTTTTCTGTCTGGGCTGATGTCAAGGAGTGTCTTTGGGAGATCGTAGGCAGGAACCTGTCTCCAGAACATTATCATGCAGCTAGTAACTAATACTATGCATGTTATTCTGAAATACTGTATTTTTCTGTAGGACAAAAGACAAGTATTCTGCTTGGAATTCTTGGGTAATTTTGTCATTCAAAAATTTGGAGTGTGTCATCACTGTAGCTGCATTAAAACAAACAGGAAATTCAGAGTGGTTTGCAATGGTATTCTCATTGTTCTGTGAGTAAAGGTATGTTTGATGCTACATAATATTAAAGCAAACATAATAGAGTTTCAGATTACATTCTGATTGTTGTTATTTTATAAAAATTCATAGATCTTTAACCATCAACTGCTTATTTTCTGGCAAAGATTAAAGGACATATATAGTATGCTAAAATTTAGTAGTTAAAACAGGCTTTAAAAAAAAACACTGTTCATCTCATAATGTGGTGGAAATGAAGAACAACAAAAAATGAAGAGCAATGCAATAAGGTTTCAAAGTCTGATTGCACTTGTTTTGCCGATAAGTGGAACTGAATTTGGATATCTCTGTACTTGCTACTTACTCTGCGTTGTACCAGTTGTCTCTGCTTGATACAAATTAAACGAGTAGGGCATAACTGCCCATTTTAGACTAACAAGTGGGTTTCTTTTTGTGAACTGCTCTGCCAGTTCTTTATTTTTAATGGAAAAAGGGCATGATAGTGCTGAGATTTGATCTTCATGGAATTGTGTTGGGGGTGCAGCTTCTCAAATGGCTCTGAGTCCTCTGTCAACCTCCATTGCATCAGATTCATGCATGAATCAGTCTTGTTTGTCACTCTGCCCTTGAAAAAGGGAAGTAGTAGTACTTGGGTTATCACACTTTTACTGAAGGTCTTGTACTAATATTATAAGCTTTTTCTATTATCCTGTTTCTTGGTGTCTTGATTTACCTGATGAAACAGCCTTGCTGAAAGAAAAAAAATGCATCTTTTTAATGAGAGTAAAGAAATGATTGTTCCAAAATACAGCTTGTGCAATACTTCCGTTCATTGGTCCGTTCTTTGAGCTCTTGATAGCTGTGTTTGCCAGTTAAAAAAAAAAAAGAAAAAAAAGTACTGTGGTAGGAATAGGATACACAACATAAAATTTCTTTGCACAGCCCAACAGTGAGGTTTTCTCATGAAGATAACAGTACCAGTATTAGCTTGTTAGAGTAAAAATAACATTAAAAGTAAAATCTGATAAAGGCCACATATTAGGGAAGGGAATTAGTTTTAAAAGTGAACATATGCAAAGAAAGTGAAACTTAAGACTGAATAAAGGAAGTACAGATGCAGCTGATAGAAGCTTCCTTTCTGAAACAGTCTTGAATATTCTCTTGCTTGATAGCATTTTGTATGTGGACAGTTGGGTTGGGTATGTAAGTGGTCTATGCACAGAATTCTTATGTAAGTAGAACTGCAGTGTTCTTTCTGAGGTCATGACAGCGCGTTCCACAAGCTCTTGGTAGTCTTGAGAGCTGTCATGTTGGGAAGCAGTTTTGTCTGTGCTGGCTTCTAGGCTCAGCCTTACCAGATACCAGAATTGCCTGTAAGTGGGTTTGTGGTCTGAGTGGTGAAGGGTGCATCAAACAAAGGGAGGTTACTGTGTTTGTAATGAGAGAGAAGCAGGAAAACAAAGATGGGGAAAATGAAGAAATAGACTGCTTTGTAAATGAAGCCTTTTTGTTCACTGCTTTTCATCAAGCTGGCTAGAAGTCTGGTTATTTGCTGAATAAGCTGCTTGGCTAGCTGTGTTCAGGTGTGTGTTTCGCACCAACAGGACAGAGACCAGTAATTTGGGGTTATGTAAGAAGCATGTTGTTGAGAGGCATCTTCTGCAAAGTGGTTGGTTGGTCATGTGTCAAATCACTGTGTACATACTGTAGCCAATCTTGAGAGAATTGATCATGGTGCTAGTAATGGAATTCATTCTTAATGACAAAATACTTTGCTCCTTCTTGTAACTCAAACATGTACTTTTGTATGTGATCATAAACTTGTCTGCTGTAAAGATCTTAAACTTTGAGCTAGTTTTTACTTAGGAATTTCAAAGACTTCCTCTGTTTGCATAAATTTTATTGCACTGCTGTATGTCTAGGCATGATTAATATCAAAGGTATTTAATTTGTGACATGAATGAATAAAAGTCATGTGTACTTCATGATTCTGAGCAGTTGCACACTTTAGAGGAGCAGTTAGAATGTCATGGTTTTCAGGTAGCTGTCTTAACAGCTCTTCATTGAGACTTTACTTATTGGCTTAAAAGAAGATACTACCCAATTTTTCCTCTTAAAGTCCTTATTCTGTAGGTTAATAGGCAAAATATTTTGAGTAGGAAAGAGGAATACTAATGCTTATTGAGCTTTCTGCATCTTGCTGCTTTTTTGAAAATTTGAGTGCTACTTTTAATTAGGGACACTACCTAGGAAATTCTAAATGTTTAACAGCATATATCTCATTCTAATGAGTTTTAATTATTTGCATAATATTTTTGTAGTCCCTCTTAAAGTTTGTCTTCTGTGTAAAAGCATTAGACTTGTATGTAGTGTGGGTATGTCTTATGCCTAACCACTGAAAATACAATGGGTTGGAATCTAGTTACGTGTAAGCTCCTCTTCCAGCCTCTGTCTGTTTTGGTCAAATCTTTTGTTCAAAGCTTTGTCATATCATTTCCAAATAGTGAAGGAATGAATTATTTGCCATTGTTGATTGGTACCCTTCACTTCAAAAAATGTACTCACATGTAAGTTGTGTAGTTTGTAATTGGAAGCCAGCAGCTCTCTGGCGAGTTAGCAGTTCTTCAGGCTCTGTGTTGGTTAACAAAAATGAAGAGTTCTTGATTACTCGGTTCAGTTACTGCGGACTTTTTCCGTGGTTGTAACAGTGCAGATACACAAAACATTTGAATCTCAGTTAACTGGCTATTATATCTAGGCTGCTTGTTGGAATAAAATGAAGCTAGTAAACAGTGTTTCAAGTGCACGAGTTTTCGCTGTGTGGTGATTTAGGTGTTTTGTCATCTTACAGTAGTTTGATGTTTCTCAAAATGTTAAACATTTTTGCTTTATTTTTTTTTGCTGTAACTTAAATATCTGTATTTTAGCTCAGCTGCCTCTGTGCTAAAGTAAACAGCATTTATACAAAGATAATCCCATTCAGAATGCAGAATTTACATACTGAAGGAGATTTCCACACCAGAGTTTAATAATAAAAGGGGAGGAGGGGTGTGAGCACTCCAGTGGGTAGAACCGAGTCCTTTGTCAATGAGCCCCTGATTGTGCTCACTTCATGAGAAAATGGTCAGATTTTTCTTTCTTTAAAAAACTTCAGAATTAAATAAAACTGGCCCCTTAATTTATCATGTTAAAGAGACAGGAAACTGCCCCCACCCCCCAAGCTGAAAGATTTTGTGGATTTTCTAAAACTTGAGATGAAATATGGTGTTACTGCAGGAGGGGCTGGTTTGCTTTTGGAGTGTGGAATAGATTGACTAGACTGAGTGTTGCATTTCTGTAGAACAGGGGTGTGTAAATAACAGAACAAAAATACTGCTTTAAGGTGACCTTGTGAGGATGAGGAAAAGGCCGTGTACTTCTTGTTCTCTGTGTGCTTATGACACACAGAGAACAAGCAGTGCTTGTTAGAAATTGTATAAAATGGAAGTCTGAAACTTAATTTTACCAGAGAAAGATGGTGCATATATCTGAGAGTAAGTACATGCCCAGAGAGGAGCACGGGAGAGCTGGTATTTTCCTCTCGAGCTGTCAGGAGCAGAGAAGGGTAGATAGAATTTCACAGCTTTACTGAAGGCTTCTTTGCTTACCATGTAGATGTTTTACGCTCTTTAAGTTTAATCCAAGTTTTTTTACAGTTTTGCAACTGCTTTTATTCAGCCCTAGAGAAGTGGGTAGTCTTATATAGTGCTTTCCACTAAAACTGATTGCAATGAAATATATATATTGTCCAGAATGCCAATCTTCTGTTTAACACTTGAAAATAAGAAATATTTCCTACTTTGAAGTGAAAGAACCTGCTCTGTTGTTGGACTAATTTGACAAAAGGAGGTTTAGTCCAACATGCACGTGGTTGCTTTTGACTTACTGATGTAAAACATCTGCTGTAATTCCAGTAGAAAACAGCACCACTTTCTTAGTTACCACAGGGTATAGGCTTCACATTTAACAGTAATTGTTACAAATGTTTGTAGGATTTCTAGTGACAACATTCAAAGGGATCTTTTCAGCAGAGGTTCTAGGATCCACAAGATTCTTGAATCTCCAGAAAGATCCAGTGAATTTATGCTGCTTTAGATGTTAGTATTCCAGCATATATGCCTTTTGCTAAATTTTAGTTCCTGATTGCATCACTTGAAGAACTGCATAAGTTACTTATGGCTGCGAAGAGAACACAGGCTGTCTAAGATAATGCATCAGTTTATACCTGTTACAAAGTGAGATAAATCATTCTTCAAGGTCTATTAGGAACAACTAGCTCACAGCTGCTCCTAAAAGCACCAGTTTGTGAGACAATATAAGAAATGCTGATTTGACTCTGTTGAGTATTCGCAATCTTGTATTGATTCATTCTATGACAAAATAAACAACTTGAAATATTAGCACCAGATAGAACAATATGTTAATATTTTGGATAATTTGGAGGTACAGGCAGGAGATTATGGACCTGAGTAGGCAATGATACTTAACCTGCCTTAGATCTTGCTGTTGCTACCTTAGACTTTTTTGTGGCTTCATGCATATACAGCTGTGCTGCATAAGGATCCTCATTTCCACATTAGGTATACTTGTGTATATTTTTTTTGAGCAGACTTCTGGTAGTTCAGCACAACCTGCTGTAAGCTAGGTGTAGCTGTTTGAATGCTTACATGATGAATTGGATTGGTGTCTGATCAGGTTGGGAAACTGATCTTTCAGATGGGTCAGCTCTACATTCTGGTTCAGTGCATAAACATCTCTTTTAGAACAGCATAGGAGATGTTCCTTCAAACAAGTGGTGAGGGAGGAAAGACGGAACATGTAACTGCTTAAGTAGTACAAGTGTCAAATGTGTGCTATAGCCTTATTCATCTGAGGCACAAAAAGTGTGATATTAGTTATAGTAAAGAGTACTTCAGTGGTTTATCACAGTGGGAACCAAATTCTTTTGTTGCTTCCTTTGGGGACTTTGAACAGAAGGCAGAGATGCCAGATGAAGCAGATTGAACGTGAATATCTTACAGAGCTTACCGTTGCCAGTGTGTCTCAGTAGTCTGCCAGTACAAAAGTTTTTCTTTGAAACAATCTTTGAGGCTAATGTTGCATTGTTGTATGTTGACAGCCTAGTATTTTGACAGGGAGGGGAGCTTGCCTGGTACCAACTATTAAAGGAACATGTGCTATGCTCAGTTTCTGTTGTAGGATAGAGTTAAAATTACATGGACTGAAAATAGCTCTGTACATGACACTATTCTTGTGTGATGTTTTTTTAAAGAAAATATAGGTAATAGATTTCTATTACTTTACCTCAAAAATAACGGGGTTCAAAATCTCTCCTATTCTTTTTTTATGTCAGAAAAGAAGCATGAATTCTAAGTAACTGATTTTTATAGCTCAGTTGTCACCATACTGTACCATGTGTTGTGTTCCAGGTATTTACTATCCATGTATATGCAGCAATAGAGGGAGATGTAGGCCTTATTTAAGCATGCAGTTTAGTTCATGGTTGTTTAGCTGAAAGTTATGTAACTTCTATAAGCACAGCCTGTAAAAAAAAAAAAACCCAAACAAACAGATATTGTCCATACGTTTTGCAGACAAGATACATTTTCTCTGTTAAAATTATGATGTTTTCACTGGCTATAAGAACTTACCTTCAATGCAAGTTATGAGAGTTCTGTTTTACTTCAAAAATTACATTGTCAAGCAGCATTCTTAATATTATGAAACAGTCATACTTCAGTTACTGCTGTTTTGCTTTTCCCAACAATGGGTTGGTCTTAGCAGTGAATGACTTTTAGTTCAGTTTTGCTATCAAAATCTGATGCTTATTTTTCTTGATGCATATCTGTTTTTATTTCTAGGCCTTTCTTTAAACTTTCCATGTCTAAATGGACTCCTGAATGTAATATACTTTATACTCTAAAAGCGGATATGAAGAGTGAAGTTCCTTCTGATGCACCAAAGAGACAGGAGAGTCTGAAGGGGATCCTCTTGAACCCTGAGCCTACTGGGGCAGCCAAAAGCTTCCCTGCAGAAGTTGAGATGATTGCCAGTAAAGTAGGGAATGAGTTCTCTCACTTATGTGGTGATTCTCAAAAGCAAAAGGACATGAATGGCAACCGTACAGACCAAGACAAAAATGTTGTGGTGCGAAAAAAACGCAAGAGCCAGCAGGCTGGTCCTTCGTATACTCAAAATTGTCCTGAAAAGGAAAACCAGGAAATCATAGGATTAAGACAACATCTAGAAACACAGAGTGAAGACAATGATTCTTCCTTTAGTGACTGTATCTCTTCACCTTCGTCTAGCCTACATTTTGGAGACTCTGACACAGTAACATCTGATGAAGAAAAAGATGCTCCTGTGAGACACCCTCAGGCAGTGTTGAATACTACGAGTAGAACTCTCAGTGCAAGGTCACAAAAGTGGCCTCGGACTGAGGCAGACTCTGTACCTGGGCTGTTAATGAAAAGGCCATGTTTCCACAGCAGTTCTTTAAGAAGGCTTCCATATAGGAAGAGATTTGTGAAAACGAGTTCATCGCAGAGGACACAGAACCAAAAAGAGCGAATTTTAATGCAGAGGAAAAAGCGGGAAGTGTTAGCTCGAAGAAAGTACGCTTTACTGCCCAGCTCTAGCAGTTCCAGTGAAAATGACATTACTAGTGATTCTTCTTCCAGTTCATCTACTGAAGGGGAGGAAGACTTATTTGTGTCGCCTGGTGAAAACCACCAGAACAGTACAGCTGTTCCTTCAGGTAAAGCTCAGTTCCTGAGGTACTTTTGATTAATGAGCATTCCTCATGTACAATATGCTTTGTTTGTAAGTGCTTTGGACCAGTTGTTCTTGTGTGTTTATAAAAGTTCTACTACAAATAGACTTACTGCAAGTAATCTGAACATAATAAATTCTTGATGGGAAAAGAACATTCAGAACTTCCAGTAAAATTACAACAAAGCTAGAATCTTTAATAGGTAAAGTTAATGGTTTCTAAACACTGTACTGGGAGGTTGCTGAACCTGATTAGTCACGTGCTGTGGAGTTGTTCCTTTTTTTTTTTTTTTTTTTAGCTTTTAATTTACATTAAAAATCTTAGCTGCAATAGCTTTGTTAACTGACTGTGGGGATAACAGTTCTCTCTGGTTTCACAATGTAGAAATATCTGCTAAAACCTAATTAACTGCACTTGACAAAGAAATTGGGGGGAGGTGGGAGGAATTGGTCATTGTGATAAGAGCCTGAAACAGGATTCAGTTGAAGGTAGTAGCTTTAGTATTGTTGTAGAAAATTCTAAGCTCTGAAGTCATGAAAAGTATTGGATGTACACAAAATGTTTTACCTTGTTAAACTCAATGCAATAATCTTGCAGTTGACTTACATAGATGTTTCTCTAGTATGTCTTAACACGGTATATGAGGGCATACTCGAATGTTTGGAGTGGGTTTTGGAGTTTTCTTAGGTGGGGGGTGTGTTTGGGTTTTTTGATTGGATTTTGTTGTGGGGGGTTTGTGTATGTTGTTTGGTTGTTGGCTTTGGTTGTTTTGGGTTTTTTTTTTTCCCCCCCATCTACCCATTTGCTTGGACCTTTATAATCTTAAATTTGCCAAGTAAAAGGTGGTCCCAAGACTGGGACCCACAGTATTCACAGTGTTGTAGTTGTGCCTTCTGTTTGTCATTTCAGCTTTTTAGAAAGCAGATACATAGAACACAGCATAGTGTTAATCTGCACAGCCATGGGTTTTGCCTAATGAAAAATGTCTTTTAGAAAGTGAAACCGTATCTCAAACTCTGCTGATCATTCAACTAAGAAAAAATAACATACAAGGACAGGGCTCTTTTTTTGTTTAGGGATGGTTGTTGTTGCTGTTGTTAAAACAAACAAACCAAACACGCACACAGGCTGCATAAATAATTCTGGAACAGAAGAATTATTGCACATCCTTAATTATCTTTGTGCATATTTGTGGGGAGAGAAATGTAATTTTTTTTAAGCCTAAAAAGTTACGTTTGGCATGCATGTTCAAGCATATTGAAGGTATGACTTGTAAATAATTAAGGTGTGGGTGTATGCATGCATTCATATTAAAAAACAGTTTGGGAAACTACATTTCTGTTCCCAAGTTAGTAGTTTATTCTCATTTTTGGAGAGGATGGAGTTTCATGTAACTGTGAGATGATGCAGAACCATTAAGAGATCTCCACACAGAGCACCATGCAATGATGGCAGTGGTATATATAGATGAGAAAATGTAGGTTATGGCTTCTTAGGTGACCATCTATTTCTAATCATGATAAATGTATTTAAAGAGAGAATTGTCAAATCATTTAGTTTATTTGAACTGTTAAAAACTACTACCTATTCTAACACCAATGCAGTTAATACAATTTCTGTGCTTTTATTTCACTTGATGTATTTCTGTTAGTGAGGCCTTTTTACATAGGCACTTCAAAAGATTCTTTTTGAAGAGACATCTCTGTAAAAAAATTATGTAATAATCAGTAAATATTCAAGCTGTTCAGGGAACTTCTGCTAACTGAGTGCTATTTTGATGGTAGGAAGACTGAAATTTGCACTTTGTTTCATGTAGCTATGTGAAAAAGTGCATTGTCCAATGACTTAAAAAGTTATTAGCACTGCAGCAGTTACTTTAGATTAAAACACTGACATGAGTTGTAACTGCAATAAGGTATGTCTTAAAGAATGCATATTATGCTGTCTGTACTTCAGGACTAACATTTGCAGTGAGCTGAGAAGTAATACTGGCTTAGAGTATGTCAATGCTGTATTGTTTCTTTTTCCAGTTGAAATATGTATTGATGGGAAGGTTTTGAACATTTTGTTTACATTGCAGATAAAATGGGAAGTTGAGCAGACTTCCTGTATAAGAGTGTACTATTTTTAGTAAAAATGAAAGTGTGATTAATGCTTTCTGTGGCCTTCTGCTGTTATATAAGGCATTTCTAGTTACTGAGTTAATTGGGACAAAAATGGGGCCAGCTGGAAAAAAAGCTATGCAACTTATCTGTATAGGAAGCAAGCAGGATGGTGCTTCTATGGGAGGAAAGGGTTGTATTGCTAGTAATGCTACACTAGCCTGGTAATGTTAGGGAAGGAATTTTTGCTCTAGATTGGCATGTGAAGATTACATATGCATCTGCTGAAGTCCCAGAATATACTGAAGGACCATGAGCTTCTGCTAAGTATATAAGGCCAGCAGCATATATGTAAAGGTAGTGGAGGACAGACTAAAGAAAGGAGGAAAATAATAATAATCAGAAAATAAAATGCGAAGAGATATGGTAATAACTGATTTTTTTTATAAGCAGGCATCAAAGAGATGTGATTAGTCTTGTGGCCTACTTAACAGCAGTTTGTATTAAGAATGTGTCACAAAATATTTCTTTGCATGTTGAAGATTACCTAAAGTTACAGGACATTTAAAGAATTAGTGTATTCTGTGCTGGATTTCTGATTACTGCAAGAGATGACAGTAACAAATCTTTCTAACTGAATAAGTGTTTAGTAGGTTAGTTCTTGTAGTTATTAACTTGGCAATTTTTGAAAAATTAGATATGTGGATGGGCTATTTTGTTTGGTGATTTTTCATTTTGTGGGTTTTTTTTTTGTGGTTTGTGTGGGGTTTTGGGGTGTTTTTTGGTTGTTTTTTGTTGGGGTTTTGTGGTTTTGGGTTGTTGGGGGTTTTTTGTTGTGTTTTTTTGTTGTTTTTTTTTTTTTTTTTTTGTTTTTGTTTGTTTGGGGGGGGGGGGGGGGGGGGGGGGGG
>JANHGB010037089.1:2744-59995 GCA_026283785.1 Coracopsis vasa | reverse complement strand
ACTGGCACATGTTGCCCAGAGGGGTGGTGGATGTGCCACCGTTGGGGACATTCAAGGCCAGGCTGGATGTGGTTCTGGGCAACCTGATCTAGTTGAAGATGTCCCTGCTCATTGCAGGTGAGTTGGACTAGGTGACCTCTGGAGGTCCCTTCCAGCCCAGACTATCTTATGATTCTATGATTAGATACTCAAAAACTATTAAGTCTCTAGCTTGTCAGACTGATCTCTCTCACCAGTCTCACCTGCAATAGCAACTAGTGAGGATTCAGTCACAAAATGGAGCTGAAAATACTACAATTATCTTTTCCAGTGAATGGTAGATGAGAACTTGATTTGTTTTCCTGTGCAGCTATTCAGCTTAAGGTAAACAGTGCATAATTTCTGGCATACTAATTGCAATCTGATTGGTATGTATGCTACTAAATTCCTCAGGCAATTAATTCTATCATGGCAACAATGAAGAGCCTGGCTTCAGGTGTTTGGCTCCAGCAGTTCACATTCCTGCAGTGGTTCCATGGTCATTGCTGTACAGCACTCAGGGACATTCGTTGGAGATATTTTGCAGGGGGTTTTGCTTCCCATGCAGGCACTGTTGGGTGCTAGAGAAGCTGGGTGGTATTTTTGACACAATTTGAAAAATTACAGAGATCAGGGCAAACATCAGTCCCAGAACAGGCAAGGCTTATCTTGCAAGTGAGGTCAGCATCATGCTGCAGAGACTGGTAGATGTTAATACTCGTTTCTGGAATGTGGCCTTGTGGAATTCTCTGTTTAGGAAAAAGTGTTCCACAAAATCTGTGTGGTGTCTTTTTTACAGCTGCTGGCATCCTAAGCAAGATAAATCAATCTGTAGATCCGTGTGAGAATTTTTACCGATTTGCATGTGATGGCTGGATATATAATCACCCTATTCCTGAAGACATGTCAAACTATGGTGTTTATCCTTGGCTGAGACACAATGTAGACCTCAAACTAAAGGGTAAGTATGTCATTACTGAAATTGGTTGGTTGCCCTGTTGCTGTAGCTTGTTATTGGGCTCATTTTGAAATGAATGAAGGCTGCAAGCTTCTTTCTGATCATTAGATAATATCCAACAGCCCAACTCGATGCTCTCTTTTAAACAAGTTCTTGTTGGTTTCTCATTGAAAGTAATATTGAGACAAAGTGAATTATAACAGAATCAGAAGTTGGGAGGAAGAATACAGCTGCTCAAAACCCTGCCAGTTAAGTATAGAGGGACAAAAAGATATTCCTTGTACCAGAAGAAAAGGCTAGGGGAACTAGCCTTTGAACTCTTTCCACCTTGCAGTAGATGGGTAGACTGGAGCGCAGGAGCACAGCACTCACATTTAAGATTGTCGCAGATCCAGACAAACATCAGGCTAGGAGAACGCTCTGTCTGTAACAGTGGCCAACAGCAGGAAAAAAATACAATAGGGCAAAACCAGAGTGATATTTTCCAGTACACTTACCTAGCTCTTGGCAGGAGGCAATTTACAGATTTCTGGAGACAGAGGTTGTTTGGGTATTGAGTTTCCTTCACGTTGCAGTTTAAGCTGCCATTGAAGTACCTGAGCTATCATCAGTGAAACAGAATGCTGCTTAAGAATGTGTGTCTGGAGGGAAAAATAGCCCTGGGGTGGAAACGTGTAGGAAGAGAGGTATTTTAATGTGTGTGTGACTTGACTTTGTGCTATACTTTGCAACAAGGCCAAAGGCTTCATCAGGAAGCTGTGCAGACCAGCTGGGGAGAAAGGGTGATGATTATTGTTAGGTAGGAAAACCCTGCCAGATTCTTATGAGCTTCGCTAAAAGTGAGTCATGCATAAGAAGGGAGATGTGCAAGATTTTATTATTATTGGTGGTTTGCTTGAGCATTGCACACCTTGAGCACGTTGTTGACGTAAGAGCCTGATTTGAGCTCACCACAGAACAGAGGTCAGTTTCAGGATGCTGTGTTTAATTATAGCATTTATTTGTCTCTTAGATTTTGTACATATGTGCATGTGTAGGCATCAATGCCCTTCTCCACTTGCTTTCTTCAGCCATATCATATTCTATTTTTCCACCATTGAGTATTTTTAAAGCTGCATTTGGTTTCAGAATATTAATTTGGAATCTCAGTATAGGATACGATCTGATGACTGCTGTTTTGAGTCTGCTGAAGATGTCACAGAAGGAAAGATGTCGCACAAAGGAAAAAATATTGCCAGAGCCTGTTTTAGGTTATGTTTTGCATTCTAATTTTTCTGCTGCCAGAATCAGGCTGTATTAGATAACTGCACATCCTGCACAAACCACAGCCACAATGAAGCCAGTCCTAATTGAATATAGAGTAGTAAGCTGTGACTCATCCTTAATTTCCTCTTTTTACAAAGCCTAATCAAGGACATCATGCTATGCCACATTTTTATATGGTTCTCTTACTGCAGTCCCTTTAGAAGTTGCTAATCCATAGCTAGTAAAGTCCAAGGCAAAGAAAGAAACATCTAAGTGAGAAGTATTTGCTTAATGGAAACTCTATATCAAAAAAGGGGTGTAATGAAGTGCCTGATAATAATACGTGGCCTAAACTGCTCCTTGGCATGATAAAGGGACAAAGAGGTGAAATGCTGGGTGGTGTAGAGGAGTTGATTTAATATAACATTTGTCATCCTCTCCTTAGCTTTCTATTTAATAAAGTGTCCAAAATATATTCTTGGTAATAAAAAAAAGGAAAAGAAAAAAAAAAGTGTTGGATGTCAGTGTTGGTACCTGAAATAACAAGGCATAACTTCAGCCTCTACGTATATGTTTCAATTTTAGTTACTTCAATAAATTAGCTTGATACTGAGTTATTCATTTGTGGATGACCAAAACCTTGCTATCAAAAGTTTTAGCAAGATGAAGAACTCTTGCATAGGGAAACTGATATATGGCTTTATCAGACCTTGGAAGCCAATTTAATTTCTCTTTCCTAAAGAACTCTTAGTGGAACTATGTACTTCACTGTAAATGTCCCTGTTTGCCATTCAGTAGATGAAAAAAGACCCAGTCTTTAAAGAGCAGATTATTAAGTAAGTTCTATTTTATGAAATATTTATCACATTAAAGAAAACTATTAATCTCCAAGTGATAACATGGCTTGGCCAGAAAGCCACATTTTTCACATTTGATATTCTTTGATGTGATATAGACGGAAGTATTTATTCAGGCAATATATTAAAAAATGGTGTTATTTAAAATAAATTATTTGAAAACATCCAATCCTTTTTCTGGTCCCTGAATTTTCCTGAGCCCTAGGCAGAAAGGGATTTTGGGTATTTGTGCAAAGACCTGTGTATAGCCTTTGTAACACAAGGGTATCTTCAGTCTTCTGGAAGCTTCATTTTTTGTTGAAGGGCAGTTGCTATGGAAGATCTCCCAGTTGATAATGCATAGCAAGTATAAGAATTAATTTTGCCTTACCAAAAAGTGGTAGGTGTAGCTGTATAATGTACTGAACCCTGCATTAAGTGTTACTGGGTTTGAAAGAAAAGCTTTTTTTTTCCCTTTTTCCTTTTTTTTTGAGGTTGCAGACACGCAAGAGCATACGTCTTTGCAAGCGTCAGCTTCAAAAAAGGGCAGAACATTTTCTGTATCAGTGAACATTTTCTGTATCAGTCTTATTCAACTTGTTTATCAATGACCTGGGTGAAGGGCTAGAATGTACCCTCAGCAAGACTGCTGATGATACAAAGCTGGGGGCAATTGCTGATACACCTGAAGACTGCACTGCCATTCAGTGTGACCTTGATAGGCTGGAAAACTGGGAGGAGAGAAACCTAATGAGGTTCAACAAGGGCAAGTGTAGGGTACTGCACCTGGTAAAGAAGAGCCCCAAGCACCAGAGGAGGTTGGGGGCTGACCTACCGGAGAGCAGTTCAGCTTAGAAGGACCTGGGAGTATTGGTAGGTGATAAGCTGACTATGAACCAGCAATCATATATATTTATTGCTCCCATTGCTTTCTCTGGCTGTTTTAGGATGGATTAAAACAAAAATCAAATAACAATTTTCTCTTTAATTTATTTTCCATCCTTTGAGGATCACTTGGATTTCTTTTTCTCCTCACAGAGGACTCCACAAATCACATGTGTAACTCACTTTGGTCTCGTAGCTATACAAAATGGGTAAAGTCCTAACTTGGTGAAAGCAGTGGTAGATCTGTCCTTGGACGTCAACAGCAGGATTTCATGCATTGTGGAGAAATATACAGAAGATAATTGTAGATAGCCAAAGATATGTCAAAAGCAGAGATTTGGGGAATTGATTATGACCCAGATCCAGGTAATGGACATCTAATATATAGATTCAAATTTTTAGTTCCATATAGAACTGTCCTGGATCAAAGTACTCCTACTTCCAGTTAAGCATTCCTTCCTGGACCAGGCTGTCGCTGACTTGAAGACAGCCTTTCATTTGCTGATATGCTGCAGGCTTGTTAAAAAGTGCCTCTCACTGGTTAAGCACAAACACTTTCAGTGCCGATGGGCTTCTGAGGAAGTTCTTGGAGTACTTCAAAATGGAAAAAATTGCTTTGACTGTGGCAAAAAACAAAAGCTACCTCAAACTGCAACTGTTTCAGCCTTAAGTCAAGATTACAGTGTCTCTGAGTTCATAAATGTTTTTCACTTGCCATAAAATTTCCTGCAAAGCTCTTTGTGTTTCTGCTGAATTTTTCCAGTTTGATTGGTGACCTTAATTAAGAGTTTAGGAGCACTATTGTCTTACTATTGAAATGCAAGTGGCTTTTTGTGAATAATTCAGAACTTGGAAGTCTGAAGCAAGTAAATCAGTGCCTATTGCCTCTAGTGAATGTTGATTGTGAACCAAGCAGTTTCTTTTCCTTTCTCTGAAGTCTGCAGAACAATGATGTACAGCTGGGGTTTTTGCTTGGTTTTTTTTTGTTTTTTCCTTTTTTTTTTTCCAAGTGACCAGGCAGGAAGCAATAAATTAAAAATAAAAAAAACCCCAACAAACCACACAAACATTCCTAAATCTCAGCACTGCAAATGAGCTGCTTTGAATTATGTGAATCATTTGTGAACGAGTCTTCCAGGCCTTTTAACTTTGATTTATGTCTGTGGAAACCAGTTTACAGATTAGGTCTCCATACTGATCCTGGCCCAGTAAGAGACCTACTTCAGACTAATTTGCTGCGCTAAGCTTTCTAGTGTGGCTATTTTCCGAATGACAGTCAATTTAAAGTGAGGAATTTCCAATGTGGCAAAGAGAAAGAAATGGAGACTTTTAGGAGGATATGGTGTGTGGGTTTTTAAAAAACATGAGACAGACAACAAACAAAATAACTTGGCAGTGTAGGCAACTTTTCCCAAGATGATCTGCAGCGGTGTTCTTTAGAAAATAAATTGTTTTTAAAGTAGAACCAGTAAGGTAAAAATATCTCGGTGTGGAAATTCATACTGTTTGGCCATAGCGTAGTCTTTTCAGACAAATCCCAGAAGCTGGTGTTGAGTAGCTGCTGTCATTGTTGAGTGGCTGCTGTCCTGCATGGAGGACCCTGTGCAGCAGGGCTCTCTGGGGCTGTTTTCTCCTACCCTTCAACAGGTGCTCAGCTGGGACTACTGGGATGGCTTGGATGTGGTCCGTGAAATCTGTAATGTAGATGCTGACACGCATCCCTAGGTTTCTGTATTAGCTGACCTGTCTTGTGACTTTTTTTTCCTTCAGAGGTATCTGGTTGAGACTTGTCCCTAGCAGAGAGGGAGAATACCAACAGTAATTAAAAAACAAAGCAAAACCCCAAAGCTCAGAGGATATTTATGTTATTGCCTCCAATATCTTTGCTCCTGGATAACAGGATTGCAGCAATCAGCAACAATGCTTAATGTGATTTTGCTTGATCTTTTCTACCACAAATGGATCTCTTTTCAATGGTGCAGACTTTTTTCCTCAGTGGTCCAGATCTTTCCTGTAATGGCTTATTCATTTAAATCTAAGAGAGAACATAAGTGGGCAAGTCAGGTAAATCTCTCTGGGCAAAAAGTTGATAGCTTTTCATCAAAATTAAGCACCTGAGTTAAAGGTGGAGAAGTCAGGACTTTTTCCAGGCTTTGTGGCTGCTCAAAATGAAAATTGTATTCGTAATGGGTGATTTTGGGAAACCATGAGTACAGAAAGGAGATAATTTTGGTTCCTAAATGAGGTTTTAAGGCAGTACAGTAACTGAGCCACAGGATTCCGACAGCATCTCCCTTGTCGGGACACCAGAGTGGCATCCAGAGCCCTGCAGTGGAATGGTAGTGAGGCTTACAGCACACTGTTCTTCCACATGCAGCACATTTCCCCTGGATTTATAGTGAACCTCTGTTTTGTCTGGTGCCTGCAGAAGGATGATATGTTTATTATATCTACAGATACTGAGTTTCAAAATACCTATATGGCTGTACTTTGGACTGGTAGCTTTGCAGGAAGAAGATTCGTAGCTTGGAAGCTATAGCAACCCACCACATCTGATTCCCACTTTCTGAGTAACAAAAATAATTACACAAGTATGTGTTGAAAGTCTTAACATAATAAAGTAACCTAATGCTGCCATTTAGTACAGAGCTCTGCCTATATTATAACAATTGGGGATCTTGCAATCTTCTTGTTTAAATGCAGTTTAAGCTCTTGTGCCTAATATTATAATGCATGTGTTATCCCATATAGCATAATACTGGGAGGCTAGAGAGACAGGGTAAAGGAGGGGGAAATATTGCTCAATGGATTAAGACATTATTGAAATTAGATTTATGAACAGAGGCTGTCACATCCCCATAAGATGATTTTTGGTTTTGTTGCAGTTTGTGTACAGTTATGTTAATTGACTTTTGGAGGAACTCACATGAAGTGCTTATCTTTTCGTATACAAACTCAGAGAATTTACAAAATGCTGAAACTAGAAACAAACAGCATCGTCATTTAGGAAACACACTGTATATTTTGGCACTGAGAAGCATTAGGAAGCACTTATGTAAGCACAGCTGTTTGAATGCCATTTCCGTGGTAACTTCCATACTGCTAAAATGGATATTCAAGAAGAGGATTGGGCAAAGTCTTCGTCTTCTCAAGGGGGGAGGGGGAACCCATAAATGTCAGCATATTAGTTGGGTTGGTTTGTGTGAATATAGCATCCTTTCATGAAACTGCTGTTTGGGAATACTTGTGTGATTTACTTGATTTATGTTACCTGGGAACGTATATGAATTAATTAATTACTAAATCTTCATGAATTCCTGTGGACATGCATATTAATTACATCCTCATTAATGCAAAATTAATTCATAATGATTAAATGTTCTATCATAATGTCAGAGGAATTAGTAATGATGGGCTGGTTATTTTCAAGAATCATTAGTTTATCCATGGTGACATGGACACTTCTGTCAAGAAATAGGTTGATGGGCATTAATTGTATCAAGTATACATTGATTAATGATGTGTTGATACTTATTAAATGCCTTTAAGAAAAACCCAGCAAAACAAACAAATAAAGAACGAACCCTGCCAGCCAAACCCACAAAATAAAAGAAGGGATGGGGGAGACAGTTTATCAAAACAAGGCAGGCCTAGATTAAGGCATCAGCTCCACAAAGACAATACTGCAGAATGAGCTTCTGGAGCTTCAGAATGCACTAGTAGCTTTTATTGAAAAAACAAAAACCACAACAACAAAAAAATACCAACAAAAAACCCACTCAACCAACAAAAATGTAATGGTTTAAAAATATGGAAATGATTATATTTTAAGGCATATCTGAGGCTATGTAAAAGAGGCCTTCCAAAAGGGACCAATAACCACATTGATTGGCATCCTGTCTGCTACTGCCTTCTGAAGAGGTGGGAATATAGAATATGGCAGGTGGTAGACAATCTGAGTTGTGTCTAGTACCCTGCATTATTTCATATTCCTGTGTAAACAGGGAGTTTGCTTGTATGACAGTTGCTTGAAGTGATTATTTTGAGTTCTTATGTATTGCAGTAAGATGATTCTGGTGACCTGATTATGGGGAACTGAGGGGAAAAACATAAGAAAGTAGCAGAAGGCTGATTAAGGAGGGAACACAAAATATGTGAAAGTGGAAATAATGTATGCTTTGGTAAAATTTAAATGCTACATTATAAGCACTAGAAAAGTGTATTTACTAGCTATTTGATTTTATTTTAGACTCAAAGGGAAAAACTTTATTTAGGCAAGGATAGTTTTAAACATATGGAGAAAGATTTTTGCAAGCCTTTGATGTTAGTTTGTTTTTCCATGTATATATTTAGCAAACACAAGAGAAATCTGGACCATACCACATTAGAAATTCAAAATAGGTATTTATAAAATGCATTTAAATAATTTTTGTAGTGCATTAGGCTCTGAGTGCTTCCTTTCCAGCCCTCTGAAACTGAACAATGTTTACAGCCACCAAGAAAAACAAAGAGGAGGAAGAGCCTTAATGTCAGTAGGGTATTTTTAAAAATTCTTTGACTACAGTGGTGAGAAAATTTTCCTTATTTGCCATCTTAGTTGTGAGGGAGTGAAAATTACATCTTTAACCAGCGTGTTTTCCCTTTCTGAATCCTGGAAACAAAGTTTTATTTAAAAACCGATCATTTGCAGCTCACTTCTTGTGAAGAGTCTGGTAGAGATGAGGACTCCAGACTGTACATGTCAGACTATAAGTCTGCACCAGACACCTGAAGTAGCAAGAAGCACTGCAGAATGATTCGCAGAACTGGTAGTTTACAAAAAAATAGATAAATTTAGGTTAGTTCATATTTTAGGGAAGCCTCAAAAACCACATATTGCTATCAATTGTTAATAGAGGAAATAGGTTGTACTATACACTAAAGTTGAATAGCAGAAGAAATTCTCAGAATAACTTGTCTTTTAAAGGCATAAAGGAATTTAATCCAGACTTGAAATTATGTATTTGAAGTTGGGTTACACTGGTGTCAGAAGAGCTGTAAGTAGGCTTCGGCATCCTACACTGAGGTTTGACTCCGTAGTGTTTTCCAGACAGGAGAGAACTTGCTCTGCTTTCCTCCCAACGCTTCCAGATGTAAAGCAGCTCTGAAATGGAAGACAGGCAGGTACATTAATGTGGGAGTTTGACCTGTGCTAATAAGCCTGTGAAGAGGGATAAAGTTGTACTGAAACACTAAACCTTGTGACCTCCAGCAGGAGATGTCCATGTCTTTTTCAGGAGAGTGCTCTAAGAGAACAGATATAAGTCTAAGAATAACCTTGGCTTGACTATACTTGTCTTGTTCCCAAGAAATACATGCAGCTTTGAAATATGTCAGTTAAGTCTGTCACTTCCTTTTGGAACATACACACACACACACACATAGATATATATATTTATATTCTTCACTCTCCCCTCTATACCTCTTTCCAGCTATAGGGGTCAGGTTTTAAAACTGATGAGAATAAAAATATTTGTATCAGATTTTCTACTTGGATGATCTTGTAAACTGGGCTGCTTGTCTTGCAGTATATTAAACTCATATTTTCACATCGCAAGACAGGAAAGTTACCATTGGTCAAGTGATCACAACAGTCTGGTGTGTAATATTTAGATGATGTGGCCAGTGCTTTTTATTTTGAGGTAGAACATTGTGCATCTGGTAGGCCTTCATCATAAAACTTACCATTGTTTGCTCTCCTTTGATTGACTTCGGGCTCTGAAAAAAAGAAATTGGAAACCAAATATTCTAAATGAATGTCAGCTGACTCCAAACCATTCTGAAATAATCACTCAACCAAATCAAGCTCTGAGTAGGTTTTTCTCTACTTTTAAGATGAAATTGCTCACAGAACATCCTTAAAACATCCAGCTGCTGGCATCAGAGGATCTCTTTCAAATTTCCAAAGGATAACTTGGGTTTTGCTGCTTCACAGAGGTAACACATAATAGTGCTAACCTGAGAAGGAAACAAAGCTTGTGACTGACAGCTGATAGGTCTTTTATTTTTAGTTCTCATCAGTTTAGAAACTTGACCTCTATAGGTGTAGACCAGCATAGAGAGGAGGGTGAAGAACAAAGTATTGTTCAAAAATTAAAAGAAAAATCCACCTTTTCTGTCATCATTATTTTGCAAAGAAATTCCCTTTCCACAGGCAGAGTTCCTGTATTTTGGTCTAAGAAACTGAAGCTCATAAACATGCAATATGGAGAAAATATCTGGTTGCTGGCTACTGCTACCCAAACCAAATGAAGAGTGTGCTATTGCATTAAGGCTCTTATAGGGCCTTACTGTGGACAACAGAGCAGCTTCTGCCTTTGGCCCAGTGAATGGGAAGGCATGGGTATATGAGAAGTCTTTGGGCTCCTTTCTGGATCTGCTTCTGAAAACAATACATTACAAACTGTTTTCAGTTGTAGTACTGAGCATCATCTGAGCAGTGCTGACCAGCTCCCACTGTCACTGACATTAAAGGGACTAAAGGGGCATTCACCATCTCCAAAAAATTAAGCCCTTTGAGTGTTTGGACCAACTTCAGCAAACTCATAAAGGAGCACCATTACAATCAGTAGGACTCTGATATAAATTAGATAAGGAGGAATTTATCCTCTGTGGCTCACTTTCTTTATCTGCAACAATGGATGATGTCTGTATCTCCTTGGTCCCAGATGTCTAAGAGTGCTTTGAGATCCTTATCCTAAATGTATAGAGTGCAACTCCAGGAGTAACCATTAGATTATCTCCTATGACCTTTCTTGTATCACAGACAATTACATTACCCGTGTAATGAAGCTCAATAGCTTGCACTGGGATAAAACATAATTCACATTGGCTAAAGCTGATCATCCAGAAATGCATCAAGTCTTGAAGACGTTAAGGGTTAGAGAAACCATTATCTCCTCTGGTCGCTTGGCTCCAGTGGTTAATCACTGTCACTGCTAAATTTGTCTTCATCTTCCAACTGTTAGTTTTCTCTGTGCCTTTTTTCGATAAAGGCCTCTTTGGCACCAAGGTTTTTCTAAGAGTGAAGTACTTTCAGACTGTGATTTAATCACCCTTCCACCATCTCTCATGAGACAAATCATGCTCCCTCACTACATGGCTTCCCCCTGTCATTCTATTTCTCAAGATACTCCACTCAAAAAAAAATCCCAAATGGTTGCAATGTTTTCTGCACCCTGTCCAGCTGTCCAACATTGTTTTTACAATATGGACAGCCAAAGGGCAGGTAGTGTTCCAGTCTGTCTCACCAGTTTGTGTACAACAATAAGATAATCTCCTCATCTGATGCTTCTCTCTTTTTGCAGTCCAAGACTGATGCTTGTGTTGCTCTGGGAGTTCATGCTGAATTACTTGTCTGTTTCTAGCTTTTCACTCCTCCCAGGTTACAACTTTGGAGGAAATCGGATGTCCCCTTTGGGCTCTTGTATAGTTTTGGGTTTTTTTGTTTAAAGCCCGAGCATATTCCCTCTGGGACATTTGCACATGCAGTTGTTTGGGGTTTTTTTCAAGATATAATGTATTATAAGATATTTCAGATCACCATTGTGTATCACTGTGCAAACACTTCAGTTTGCATTTTCCACATACAGAAGATGTTTGTAGAAGGATAATGGAAAAAAAGAGTGCTGCTATCTTTGCTAGCGCAATGTATTCTCCATATTTGGGGTTGAAAATTACAGAGAAAACTTACATTTTTCCCTCTAGAACAAGAAATAAGGTTAGCAAATCACAGTGTCTCTCAAGAATGCAACTCAACTGCGTATGTTAGAATACTGTCTGATAGTGTATAGAATATATACAATCTGTAGATCACACTGATAAATTTAATCTATATTTCTAATCTGAATAAATGGTATGCATGATTCTTTTCCCTGCAAATCTGGCTGTACAATCCACTTTTCATGAACTCCAAGTCTGAAGAGAGAAAGGTACAGGATTTCTCAGTGCCTTAAAAAAAATGCAGTGGTTGAAAACCAAAGTGAAGCTCTGAAAGACAGTAGGCTGGAAAATCAACAAGGGCTAGAAATGGAAAGTAAGATTAAAGGTGACACTTAGCCACAAGACTATTCTTAGCAGCTTCAGAATAGTATGCAGTTAAATAAACACACACACACTAGCAAAGCTTACTTTGTAAAGTGCCTTGCTCTCACTTTTAACAGCAGATGATTGCTATTTACTGTAGGGTAGTGAACCACAGGAAGCCGGCCTTTTTTAGTGCTCTTGCCCTGGAAAAAAAAGTGTCTGAAGGCAACTCAATATAAACTCTTTAAACTCTCTTCCTTCCCTTCCCAACCCCAGCTCCCCACCCCTCTATCCGAGCTGTGGCTTTTCTTCCTTGGCTGTCTATCTGAGCATCTACAATTCAGACAACTGAAGGTCATTTCCAGCTATGGAGTGTTTTTTTGTTGGTGATGCTGAGTCTTTGTGTTCTGTATAAGAGCCAGGGAAAGCAATGATGCAAAGCCAACCTGGGCTGCCAGAAGTGTAAGAACTTTGATTTGCAATGAGAACCTCTGTGCCCTCAACCCTTGGGTAGAAGAAAATGAATGATGAAGCAATTTACAACCTCAGAAACTTTAGGATATCATGAACACCTTTAGCCAGTTTCTGGCTGTGTAAATGGTAGTTGCTTAATAAGATGAGTTATGGTATTTCAGTGCTGAGGAGCAGAATTACCATTAGGTTTTGACACTTGCCATAACTAAGTTTTATGAGAAGGAAAGCATAAATTTTGCATGTGGACATTCTGTGCATATGGAAACATGGACAATTAGGTGCTGAGATCGGTAGCACAGGCCAAGATCCCTTTTGTCTTAAAGAATGACTTTGGAATTAATTTGGAAGTGAAGGAAGTAAGAGATGTGACTAAATAAGAGCTGCTTTGCCATTCAAACATGTACTTCATGTTTGGCTAGGGAAACATGATCATTGACCTTATATTCAAGGTGGCTTAAGCTACACTGGTTCTCTTTGCGTGTCCTGGTGATTTTTTGTTATGATTTTCTGCTTCATATTATTGGCAGGCTGGTGTTGTAGGTCAGTAGCTGCAATAAGTTGTTAAATTGTGGTTCATGTTAATAATGATTCTGTTCTTTTTCAGAAGCCTGTAAATCAGCTTAGATTGTGGGGGTTTTTTAATCTCTGCAGCTAGATCCCAACTGTAGAATTGTAACATTTAACTGGGAGCTAACAAATGAACTATTATTTCAAGGGTTACTTTTTGATATCATTGGAGTGCTGTGTGTTCTTGTATGGCCAAAGCCATTTGTTCCTAAAAAATCTTATTTAAAGATAAAAGTTTGGAGTCCTAAACTTGAATATTGCTTTGGGAAATTGGAGCTTTTAATTAGAAAGAAGACTAAGTTAAAGAAAAAGAAACAAATAAGTTGCAATAAGAACAAACTCAATATCTTTCTCAGCACTGAGCAAATTGCTTTAGTCAAAATGCTGGTAACCTTGATCTCCCTAACTTGGCCACAGTTTTTAACTCCAGCTCCTGGACTTGAGAAAAGCCTGCTAGGCTGAACAGAGAGCACGTGCTTGGAGAGACAGAGTGGGGAACTAAACAGCAGCTCAGCATGCAGTGACCCACATGATCAGAAATGCTCAGTGCAGGAGGGGGGCTGTTGCAACTTGCTGCTATGGCGAAACTACTCACAGTACCTGACGTTGCTAATTTAAAGATAGCTTGATGCGTTTGCATTGATTTCATTCACAGTAGTGACTTTCTTTCCATGGATACAGCAAATGATAGGTAGCCTAATTGATTACCCATATTTTTGATTAGCATACATTGCTTCTTGTCTTTTCTTGCTTTTCTTCTTTAAGAAGAAGTTAAATATTCAAGGACATGTAAAATTCATATGTATTTGTGAGTTAATTAAGAAGTGAATTTCTAGACCTTATATTGGATTTTATACTAGCTAATGCAGAAATCAAGTGGGTGTCACCACTGCTCCAAGTTTGAGCTCATAAATCTCTCTGGAAGCTTAAGATTAAGGCTGTAGGAACTCCATAGCCTGAAGAGCACTCCTGGATCACATCCTTTATATAAGTGACCGCAGGATTCAGCCACCTTATCAAAGCTTTCATTGTTTGAGCACTGGACTGTACATCATCAGAACCAAGAATTTTCTTCAAAAATGAATTCTTGGCAAATTGACAGCATCTACCCTACCTCATTCTTTGCAATAGTGCAAGGAGTGTTACAGCTTCTTCTGTTGCATAATGAGATGGCTTGATGGGAAAACATCAGGTCTGATTTTAACAGGATTTGGTACAAGTGTGTTCCTAGAGTTTATTTTATTTTACTGAATCTCATCCTCTGCATCTCTCCTGAGCTTTAGCTGGGCTTCAGCCATTGAATTTTATTAGCTTCGAAATTTCATGGCTGTGCAGCTCACTGACAAGGAACAAAAGTTATTGCAATGGCTTTAATAGGAGTGTATTTTTTTCATCCTTAGTTTTATGGATGTTTCAGTTACAGTTTCTTTTAAAATGCCATTCTTAAAACATGAACAGGTCCAATTATTCTACTAAGAACTGTGGACATTGAAGATATGTGTTGATGATTTGCATTATATTGTATTTAACAAGCTGAGGATTTGAAACCAAAACTATTGGGAATTGTATCCAGCAGTATTTTTAGGTAAAATATTATCTATATATAAGAGAGAAGGATCTCATTACATCTCTCAAGGATCCAGGCAAATGAGTTTGGTTTGGTTTTGGTTGGGTTTTTTTTTGGTTTTTTGTGGGTTTATTATTTTTTTTTTAAGGAGAAAAAGGATTGAAGGGAGAGTGCAAGTGGCATTTTCTCATCACCAGGGTATTCTTTGACTACTAAACAGTTTGAGGTCAGCAGTATGGACCTGGGAATTTTCTGTTGCACATTGTTTCCCCTTTTGTATATGGCATGCTTATCTCACTACACAGGGCCAATCTGCACTGTGCCTTTGCTCATTTGAAATCAAGAGCACTGGAGAGTATGGCACAGAGAAGGCACTTTTGAATATTTTAAGACATTTTAGCTCTGGCTGAGCATACAGCAGGAGGGACTTGGGATGGTTCCAACAAAGCCACTCTCTCCAGTAGTCCCAATAACAATAACCTAACGCTGTCCACAACATATTTGGGTCTTACAAAACCAGGTGAGGTCCAATAGGGTTTACTAGCTGTGTTTCTGCTTCTCTTGGCCATGAAAGTGCTTATGCTGTGCTGCACCTAAGCAGATAGATCCTGTTGAAGCTAAGCTGCCTCTGTAATTGTAGTATGGGTATCTGCAGCTACATAATGGCTGATTTACAACTTGGATAAAATGGCTTGAGGCAGCTGAGAGTGGACTGCTGAGATTCAGATGCACTTTTTACGCTATTTCTCTTTCATAAGAAAATGTGGGGAATGCAAACAGTATAGAGAGATGGTGGCTTAGAAAACTAGTTTGGCTTTCAGGCACCGAGGAAGCTGACACCTACAGTGTGAGGGAGCTATGTAGTGTAGCTTTTCAAATAATAGTTGGACACTTGGCCATCTTTGTCATTTACAGGACTGAGGTTGTGTGTGTTTGACAGCCACAGGGTAGTTCTCCGCTGCTTTTTTCAACAGCAGCAGATCTGGCAAAAGTGAATGCCACTGGTCTCGTCTGCTGGGATTCTGTCATCTGTTAGACCCCAATTTCATAACATACCAACACCAGAGGCTGAGCCACTTGAAAGAGTCTCTGACTCCCTGCCCTATTCACTGGTTCCCTCCCACCCTCACCCCATGATTCCCTATCCTCTCAGTTTGCTGAGGGTTGCTGTTTGAGAGGATGAGTAACATGCAGTATCTGTTACCTGCCTTTAAATCTGTTCTCTTATAAATAAATAAATAAATAGTCGTTCTATGTTGGGGATCAAAATAAGTGCGATTTTGTCTTTGTTACTGCTTAAGAAAATATACATGGAACCTCATCCTTAATTAAATGCTATTATTAAAGTAAATGCTGGGACAGACAAACAGACAGTTTCTCCATTTTGTATTGTATTGAAAATAATTTAATTTGTTTTTTTCAGCATTGCTTGAGAAACCCATCAGCAAAAGGCGAGACAGTGAAGCTGTGCAGAAGGCCAAGATCCTTTATGCATCCTGCATGAATGAGAGTAAGTGGCCTGATTTGAGAGCGACACATATAAATTACCTGTGTTTAGAAAGCAGGCTTTTTCGCTCTCTGCTGAGGACAGTAAAGCTTTGTGCAGAGGCACAGATTTCACTGATTCAACTGAATGAGGAGGATTTTCCACCCATTTCTGAAGCTGTCTATCAAGACTGAGGTACACCAAGGCGCAAGAAGTCAGTTTTATAGAGACCTCTGTTTGTCAGAAAACTGTGAAAGGATGCTTACCTCTGCAAAAGGATGTCCTGGAGTTGTGGGAGTAGTGCCTAGTAAATCAGAGGAATCCTCTGATGAAATCTCATACTGACACTTTCAAGACCCTATTGCTTAGTGTCTTCTACCTTTCTTTAAATCCATTTAATCAAAACACTTCCACAGGGCCGAGTACAGACAGCCCTGGACCCTTTAGCTTAAAATGAGCTAATGAGTTGAGCAAGTTTGGAGGAAGACCCCTATAGCCACATATGTAGAATGATTTTCCTGAGCTTGAAATGTTGCTGTAAGGTGATGCACACTAGGTTGGGACACATCACTACCTTTATGTAGCTGCATGGGTGAAAATGAGTTGGGAGTGCCCTTTGTCCTTCTGACTCTTTCAGACTTTATTTCCTGCACAATTTTCTTACAACACAGCCTGAGACTGACTGTCAGCAATTGAGACAGCCTGCCCTTCAGCCTCGGTGCCAAGATGATGATCTCTCTAGCTTTGATTATGTATTATAGCTCCCTCTCAGAAACAGTGAAGTTTCTATGCTGGTTCTTAAGTAAGGAATGGGGTTTTTTTAATTGACTTAATTCTAGCCCTTGACCTTTTTGAAAGGCACTGATTTGTCTTTACTTTTCTTGATGCAGATGAACTGGGTTGGACTCCCATTCTTCTGTGCTTACAGGAATAGCAGGGCCTTTGGGTTTCAGCTTTTGTGCTTTGTCTTGCCTAGAAGTCAATCAACACTGATAAATCTTTGTGCTTATGTGGCTACTACTGGATTTGAATTGTCTGGAATGTAATTGTTGTCACACTTTGACATTTCAGATAAAATTGAAAAAGCTGATGTGAAACCCCTATTAAGTATACTGAGACATTCACCTTTCCGCTGGCCTGTGCTGGAATCCAACATTGGACCTGAAGGACTGTGGTCAGAAAGGAGGTTTAGCTTAGTCCAAGCCTTGGCAACTCTTCGTGGTCAACAAAGTAATTCTGTCTTCATCCGTTTATATGTGGCTGCGGATGACAAAATCTCCAATCGCTATATCCTGAAGGTACTGGATAACATATCTAATGGATTACTTTGCATGGTATCTTGTGGTCTCATTTTTTAAAAAATGTGTTTACGTACCAAATGTTTACGCTTGATTACTGTTGGTGTTATCTACTGATTTACAGAGGTACATAAGAGGTGATTTGTGGGAATGTGGAAACCACTAGGAACCACATGCTATTGAAAAATATTTCTGTAAAGGATATTTTCTCCTTTCAAATGGCAAACAAGGTAAAGCGTGTTCTCATTGGACCAATGTCCAGGGTGTAGGTACATAAAAATGAGAAAGGTGCACATCTAGTCCTGGTGGTGTTCTTGAGTGCTGCTTATGACTGCTGCTTATGACTTATCAGTTGCATGAAGAATGTTTTGTGTTTGTGAAGATGAAGAATGATGCATCAATAGCATATAGCTTGAGCTATTTTTCTTGAGATGGAAACACATTGCCTTGTGCCTATACTGCACATAACAACATAGGTGTATCCCAAGCACTACTAAACCTGAAATACAAAATTGATCGTTTTACTGAAATGTTATAGCTTTTGGACCAAAGGGTTACCAGTTTGTTAACAGTGCATGGCATTACACAACAGTTTAGATTACTGAGAAAAAGACCCGAGAAATGTTGCCTCACTGTAGTCTGACAAAACTCCAGGGAGAGTTTTATTACTGTGAGATGTCACCGTGGCAAGAGTGATTGCCTGGGCCGGATGCATTGCTGTTTAAGAAGTAGAGACGAGTAGCCGGAGTAGACCAGCCCTGCACTGCTACAAGAAAATAGTTTATGAAAGCATGAGAGAAAGGACAAAGAAGAAAGTTATGATGCCATTCATCACAGCAAAATAGGATCTATGATCCTTACATTGCTAGCATCTCGGGTAGTTGTAGGGATGTAGTCAGGAATATGTTGTATTTGAGGATCAAACAGCAGTTAACTGTGGTGGTACTAGAGTGGACGTCGATTCTGAGACAGTTTTTGAAATGCCTTTTGATTGAGGCATTAACCTGGTATAAATTTGAAGGGTAACTTTTCCCCATCTCTAGGACATTTTCCTGAATAGTCAGGTCAACAGCAGATCAAAAGTTCTCTGTATTAAAGATGTCACACTGTTAAGATGTTGTTCAGATCCTGTCAGGACCACTTTGCTTGGAGATTTCTTTAAAAGAACTGAAACAGTAGAATCAGGAGAGCTATTTAGTTATCTGCTGTCATCATATTTCAGGCCAAGTCACCTGTCAACAAAAGGCTGGGCAGTTATATCCTTCTTGCTGGTCTCTTGGAAATGAATTATACCTGGCAGTATATTCATGGAGTATGCTTAGTGGCACCTAAAAATCAGACATCTAAATAAATGAAGCACTATATGGAATAAATAATCTATTATTCCATAGGGTATTCTGTTGTTGTAAATTTTATTAAGTCTTGATCTGCAGAATGTATCCGCCAGTATTCCACTTTTGTCCGTGTTTTAACAAATTCCCAGGGGAGCAGAGTAATACCACAGAGTATTTCAAATATGCCTGTGAAAATGGCTCTATTGCAAAATTATTTTTGTTCAGCATTGTGAAATCATGAGTAGATCAGAAAAAAAGTAGAATTTCCAAATAAAACTTGTTCAGGTTTCAACATGGTCTTTTTTTTTTTTTCTCGAGAGCTGAAGAAGTTGGTGAACTTTTTTGTTTATATCTCATATTTGTGCATTCTTGGTTTCAGTGTGTTGTCAAATGTAACCCTTAAGCCAGGAAAATTTGGATAAGCATTTTATGCAACAATCACGTAATTGAAATAGATCAAATCATCTGAAGTTAATTATTACCAGGACGCACACATGCAGAGCATAAGAGTATGTTCTTTTTGCTTCGATATGAAGAAAGAAGGTGATATTATTTTTCAAAGAAGCAGGGTTGCACTGAGCATCACAGCTACTCTCCTTTTAGTGGGTGATTTCTTTATTTCTGGTATGCTTTAAAGGTTGAGAACATCAACCAGTAGAGGAAAAAATGACATTTATTAATTAATTTTAGGTTCTAAGTTGTATTTATTTAGGTCATTTTTATAAATGTAGAAAATGTGAAACATAAATGATGCAGGATTTAGATTAAAAAAGACTATGTGAAATTATGTTAATAAATACAGTCTCTCTTCACTAGACTTATCTTGTAAAAGCAAATACAGCATCAAAATAACAATTTTAGAACATCAAAACTGTTCTTTCTGCTCCAGTTAGTATCTTATTCAGAGTTTGGAAGTTGGCTAAATTTTTTCAGCTTCAGCTTCCATACCCTAACTTGACCTCATTGCATTGAAAGATTTTGGGAAATCTCAGTTTCCAGCAGTGATTTTAGGGTATATGCTGTGCTGTGAGTTTTGCCTGTTTAGGAACTTGAAATAGTAAGCAAATTCTCCCATGTAGTCATTTCACTCAAAAAGCTAAGTGTAGATCTCAATGAACTTTCAAGTCTGGTTTAATTACCTTGAGAACCTCATTCCAATATATGGGTGACTGTAGACCAACAAATTTGATCCATGTTTCGGTCAAAAATATAAGTAGAAGTCAAAGATCCACCTGGAATTACCAGACATTTTTAGCTAATGTACTGGAGGCATAACAATTCCCTGTGCATGCATGCAATCATTTCTGTGGCTAATATCCAGCTGCTTCAGTACATCTGTTCAATAAACCTAAATACAGCATTTAGTGCTGGTCTAGGGTGAAGATCAAAAGTGTAACCTAATTTCAATCAAAAAGGCTAGCGATGCTTTCCAGATACACAACAGCAAATATGCTCCTGTACCTGATGAGCATTTGGTTCATGTACTAGACTAGTGTTTGTCTCAAGCTGACTGTTGTACCCCTGAAATACATATAGGATGAATGGTCATCACTAACTGTAGACCCAGTGCTAGCGCATTACCTGCTTTCTAACAGAGTCATAAACACATTGTGTAGGTGATTCTTTGCTGTAGTAAGTGACTCAGATTTTGCAGGGGGCATCTGAGGCTCCCCAGATCACAGTGATGTGATTTAGGTATTGTTTGTCAGCACAGGATAACATTTTTCTGCTGTTTTGAAATCCTGTGAAACTTAGGCTGGTGCAATGTATTAAGTATTAGATATTTGCACGCACCTACCATAATTGCCAGAAGAACAAACCTTGCAAGGTTTCTTACTGGGCTACCTTTGAATTCTGATGAATTTACATACTGAATGCTGCTTTTTGTCATTTTTAACAGTTCGACCAAGCAAGCCTCTCTCTTGCATCTCGAGAGGATTATCTAGAGAACACCACAGAAGCCAAATCTGTAAGTATCGTTAACTGGAAATGAGAATGACCATTTCCCCCCTCCATTTTTTTCCACTGTTGCTTTTGTTTTCTTGAACTCCAAACTCAGAAAGGAATGCAGCTTGTTTGGATTAAAATTTTTCAGGGTATCTTCTATCAGAAAATACGACCACTACAAACACTCTGGCAAAATTTCTCAAATGAAGATTTTTGTAAGACTTGGGGTCCCCCTGCTTTTCTTCTCCCTTGGAAGGGGCCTCCAGAGTTCATCTTGTCCAACCCTTCTGCTCAAGCAGTGTTGACGTCTGGAGTACAATACTAGTGACTGGCCTCCAAGTCTTTGTGCTGCTGATCACAATCCTCTGGACCTGACTCAGCTCATTTTCTATCCACCTCACTGTGCACTTCTCTAACCTGTACTTTTTCAACTTGGTAAACAACCAAAACTGCTCTCCTGTCTTTCACCAAGAAATTAATGTAATTGTAGAAGGTAATCAGGCAGGTTAAGTATGATTTTCATACACATTGTCTAATCCCACTTTAAGAGCTGTAAGTGTTTTCAGTCTAATCCAGAAGTGTCTTTTGCATTCCCCGAGATTTATAGTCCGTGAACCACAGTGGGTATCTGTCTGTTATGCACCATATGTTTATAGTGTTATTTCTGCTTTTTTCCTTGATGACACCAGGCATTCAAGGTAAGGAAAGCACAATTTTGGTTGCTAGGTCATGAAAGTACAAAGTATTATACCCTTTGCAATAGCCGGATATTTCTGGTCTACTGCTACAGCTGTGCTCACAATAATTCCAGTG
Source organism: Coracopsis vasa (assembly GCA_026283785.1). Classification (NCBI taxonomy): domain Eukaryota; kingdom Metazoa; phylum Chordata; class Aves; order Psittaciformes; family Psittacidae; genus Coracopsis; species Coracopsis vasa. The sequence goes on along the minus strand of JANHGB010037089.1, from coordinate 38,503 downwards.
GTAATTTTACTCTTTTTGTTTCTTTACAGTATCGAGATGCCTTTTTGCAGTTCATGGTTGATACAGCAGTGCTTCTGGGAGCAAATGCTTCACGAGCCGAGTCTGATATGAAGTCGGTTCTAAGACTGGAAGTTAAAATAGCTGAGGTTGGTAACCTAATGCAGGATTGAAGCTAGCTTTCACCCAACAGAAGTGCAATACTTCTTCAAAATGGAAAACCATTATATCAAGAACCTTAGCAATAGTTTTTCAACCTGGCCTTGAATACTGCCAGGGATGGAGCATTTCCCACTTCTTTGGGCAACCTGTTCCAGTGCCACCGTATGTTAACCAGACTCACTAGAGATAAGCCTAGGGTTGGCATTCCAGTGTTTGAGGGACTCTGCTAACAAGGTCCCTTGATCTGCCATCTCAGTGGAGGTAAAGGATGGAGATCCATGTGGCAGCAAAGACACAAGGGTTATTGATCTGTTGGAAACCACAGAAACACCTGAGAATGGTCATGTAGGAATTCAGGCTTCTCCACCCACAGAGTGTGGTGGCATCAATTCAATTGCTCAACTGAAGCACATCTACACCAATGCATTGGAAGCCATTGTGCAGCTGGAAACCTATGATCAATGGGGTGATGCAAAGTGTATGAAGTTTTAGATTGTATATTAGGAAAAATCACTTCACCAAAAGGGTTTTCAAACACTGGAACAGGCTGCCCAGGGAAGTGGTTGAGTCACCATCCCTGGAGGTATCTAAAAGATGTGCAGATGAGGTGCTTAGGGACATGATTTATTGGTGGACTTGGCTGTGCTAAGTTTACAGTTGGACTCAATGATCTTAAAGGTCTTTTCCAACCTAAACAATTCTGTGATTCTATGATTCTATAATTTTGAGCCTGGGCAGAATTTCAGTCCCTGATGTGCAGTTATGTTGAGAATACATTACCATGCATTCAAGAAGCAGACCAGGCTGATTCTCTGAACAGTCTAAAAGCAGTGCAACACTAAGGTGTGACATTGCTGCTTGGTAGCGAGACGGCAGTGGTTACAGTCACATGGCAGTTAGCTCCTGAATTGCTTTCATGGGGCACCTTGGGAGAGGAGCCGAGAAAGTCCATGAATTTTAATTTAGGAGATCAACTGAATTTAGTAAAGCTAAGCAGAGTTAAATCTGGTACTTGGTTCTGACTGATTTGCTTGGTGACATTATTTACCCCCTTGTGGACTTTAATTTATGCATTAGGACTATTGCAGGCTGAAGCAGCATTTCTGCTTCCCCATATCCCTGTTTCAGTATGGCTGCTGCAGGAATCCGGCTCCTCAGAGCTGCAGATCCACTACTTTTTCTACTTATTCTAAAGCTAGAGAGAAGAGTTAACCTCAATGTTAGGAAACCAGCAAAAGTTAAGGCTACAAACTTGACACTGATTTGCAGAACTGTCAGCTGAGCTGTTTCTTCATATCATCATAGAAATAAGCTATCTCCTGTGAAATGTTGGCTATCCTGTTAACAGAGAAACCTGTTGCATAGGACAGGTGATGCAGTAGAATATTTTTCCCTGGGTTCTGCTGTTGCAGTCTACAGGAGGAAAGGCAGTGATGCTTCTTAATGGTGTGTACAGAATTGAGGATCATTAACAGTAGTAGTAAATCAGTGTTTCCATCTCTGCCGAACTAGATGAAATTTTGCCAAACTTTTAAATAAAGCCAAGTATTCAGCTTCAGATACGCAGCATAGATGGACTAAGGAGCATATACTTCATAGTGACCCAGTAGACTTGAAAAACAGAAACTGGTTTTTGTGTTTATTGGTGGTGTGATAAGAAGATGAATTGCTTCTTCTGGTAGCTCTAATGCTTTACTTAGCAAGTGTCTTACGGAGCGTTAATCCACAAAGTATATAGGTGCAGTTGCCGTATACAATGACATAGAACATGTAACGCATAGTCATGCAGCTGTAACGTTCTCCGGTTCTGTAATGCATAGTCATGCAACAAGCTACACTTGACTTGCTCACGGTTACCTTATTTCCCTTTGGTATGAATATTCCTTCTAAAATTTATCTAGATTATTAGGCATGAGTCCAGGGACAAGGGTTCTGGATAATCCCTAACTAGCACAATGATTTATATGAACATTTACCATGATTTCAAAGGAGATAGGTCTGTTTGTTACTTAGGTTTCTACTGTATTCTGTGTTCCTCTGCATTCATTTTAAGTGAATGTATGTAATGGAGAACTTATGTGCCCAGGAAGAGACAAGAAGGATAAAGGAAGGATACTTTGGATATAGGAAGAAGTGTCATGCTTCAAGAGAGCTTATTATGTACAAGGAAAATTTCAATTAGGTTTGAATTTCTAGAGGAAGGGGAAAAGATTTGAGAGGAAGGGAACAGACAGGTTCAAGAAGAGTTTAGAGACTTGTCAGATAAATGAAATTAGCAGAAAGGGAGAAGAAAGTTGGTTTGGTTTTTTTTTCTGAGTGGCTTGAGCAATAGTAAAACCACAGACACTTACTGGAGAATTCTGGTTGGAGAACCGCCAGCTGTCTGGTTAGTCTGGCGTCAACCTCTGTCCTCTTTAAACTGCATAGCGTACAGCCTATCATTTAGGATTTACCTTACAGCAGGGCTGGAACTGCCATCAGTAATTCTTGTTTCTCTTGAACACTGAGAAAATTTTGAGCTCTGTCTTGTGCTTGGTCTGTTTTTCTGTTATGAACCATACTGCCATCTTGGAATCTGAATGTCCCTTGTAGATTATAAAACGACTTGGTTTGTGTTTACGGTTTCTTTTGCTGTGTCCTTGGTTTTGACACAACAGAAAATCCTGAGGTCTGGCTCTTCTGGTCACCCAGATGAGAGGCCTAGTTGGAGAATGCTTGAGATCATGTGTGGCCTATATACCCAGGTTTTCTGGTAATGAGGATGGTGGAGTAAAATGAGGAAAAACTTGTGTGTATCCAGCTCTTCCCTCAGATGGAGACAGGCCATAGCAAGAACGTGTTCAAGTCCAAGAGACAAGATGCAATTCCACCATACCTATCTGAGATTTGACCTTTTAAACCATATAGGTTGGTGCTGGCTTCTACCTGACATGATGGGATGAATAAATATTACTGGTCTCAGTATGCTTTTATCTCTTATGAATCAGCATGCATTTCCTTAGTACAATCAGAGCTAAAATTGGTCTAATATGTTCAAAGAAGACATTCAGCTCATTAAATTCCCCAGTAATGAGTTAAACTGACAACGAACTGTATTCCATTTCTCCTAGTTAAATGTCATCCTTAGAAAGGGAAGTTAATGCTTTGCTTGGAAAGCAGGTGGTGAGATATTTCTGCACTAGGATTTATGATGAACAGTAATAATGTAAGAGCAGGTACTTGCAAGATAATCCTTATTTTGATGATTTTGTTTTGGTTTTGATTTTCTTTTTTTTCCCCCAGATCATGATTCCATACGAAAATCGAACAAGTGAGGTGATGTACAATAAAATGAACATATCGGAGCTTAGTGCCATGATTCCACAGGTTCGTTGGGAATAATTGCAAAATTATTCTTTTAATGTCTAACCTATGTAATTTAGATTGCCTTTAGTGGTCAGAGCAGCATGTTAAAGGAATATCATCAAGAATGTGTGTACTCAATTATGATAGATGTTATTTTAAACACAGTTATAAGTTTACTGAGGTTTGAAAACACATGTAAAGACACAATGTGATAGTTTCTAAAGTCTTAATGTGATTTGAGACCATTACTCTCAATGGTGCACCTTAGTTGATAAATCATCTGTCTTCATAATCTGCTTTAACCAGCCTCTCTTTGTCATTGCAGTTTGACTGGCTGGGATACATCAAGAAAGTGATTGACACCAGACTCTATCCTGAGCTCAAAGATATAGGTCCTTCAGAAAATGTGATTGTCCGTGTTCCCCAGTACTTCAAAGATTTATTCAGGATACTAGAAAATGAAAGGAAAAAGTAAGGATCCTATGATGGTTTCACTCACATTTATGAGAGGACATCAAAAGCTGAGCTTTTCCTGTTTGTTTTGTTTTGGTTTTATTATTATTTTTATATATTTTTTAATGTGTTTCAGCTAATCTTGGAATCAAGTTTCTAGGCAAAAAGTCTATTTGGTTTTGTCTGAATGAGGATATAGATATTAGCTTGTGTGTAGCAGGAGAATTTGCAGTTTCAACACCTTCATTTATGGAAAACGTGTTGCATTAAAGCTGCTCTTTGCAGGTGCATTCAGCATCTCTTACTTGTATGGGGTCTTGCACGTTGTGAAATTGTTTACACCCATAGGACACAGTTGCAACATGCAGGTAGCTCAGATTAAACATAGTAGATATGCTTTGCACAGGGAAGCAACACACCTTTGGGTAGCGTGATGAAAAAGTGTATGTGAACATGACAACCGATTTCAAAACATCATTATTGATGTTATCCAAGTGATTCTGTGATAATTTGATCTCTGTTGAGGCATGTTGCTGAGCTTTTAAAAAAATGTTGTTAGGCTGTTGTTTCAAAAAGTAATTTTTTGCCGATTATACAGTATGGCCACAAATAAGTTTATGTTTCAGAAAAAAAGACTAATTTAGAAGCATTATATTGTTGCTCTGTGTCTCCAGTGACAGAATGTTTACATTAATTCATAGTACCTGTAAAAATAACACACAGATTGAACAATACAAAAAATAAAAATGATTGATCAGCCTTCAGATAAACAAAACATCCTTTCTTTATAAAATTCCGACAAATATCATTAGCGCACCACCAATCTTAATCTACTGAAGAAAGTCTTCTAAATGTTTGGGGCTGTCCATGCTTTTCATATCTCAGAGTTAGTTATGTCACTGGGTGGTGATTTAAGAGGATGCATATATAGCAAAACAACAGACAATTAGCTATTGCCTCTCTACAAATATACTTAAACGTAAATTTATTCTGTAACTACAGGGAAAATACCTGGAGACTTTTTCCATTAGGGTCTTATTCAGGGAAAATCTGAGTACTGAAGAGGAGTTAAGCCAGCTGGTGACATGGCAGAGGAAGGCTGCAATAATGACCAGAAAGAATGGCAATGCCTGTCTTCAGCAGAACCCAATACCAGCTTCCTGACTCACATAGGTCAGGAAGTGGGCAAAAGCAGTGTCTGATTTCAAGTATATTCATGCTGCATATCTTATAGATGATAATGGTTTGGGCATTTTCTTCTCAGTCTTACTGTTAGAAATTTGCATCATGAAATGTTAGAAATTGCAAATAGTGCTAAATTCAACCCAAGCAGGCTTCAAATTCTTGTTTGTAAAACCCATCCAAACAGTCTCTGCATGGTAACAAAGATCATGTTTATCTATTAGATGATGATTTTCATTACTTAAAATGTCACAGTCCACTCCAGAAGTAACCTTGTTATCCGGTCTGAGAAAATTAGGGAATCATCTTGACGCGAACTCCTAACAATGAGGTCTTAACATTTTCATGTAGGGCAGACTCTGAAAGCTTAGAAAGGGCATTTTCTTTTAGGTAATCTCATTTCTTGTTCTCCATATAATATTTTAAAGGTTAAATTAATGCAAACAACATGAATTTGGTTTGTCACTGTAAATATCTAGACCAATTAAATTTGTAGTAAAGCATTCCAAAATTTTGGATTTACTTGAGTGATTAGAATGTCAATTAACTTCTCATCATTTCAGAAGATGCAGCATCATTAGAAGAAGCAGGTACTTTCATCAAATTCATATCATTTTCTGTTACAAACCTTCTATCCCTAAATTATACTTTTATTCCAATGCCTTGTGTGTCCCCTTCCCAGATGAGCACCCTGCTGTCATGGCTACTATTCAAAATGGCAGAACAAAAGTGGTTCATGCCCTAGGGATCTGTCAAAGTACTCTGTGAAGTTTGTTTCAGGTGGAGGGAAGAATGGAGGGAAAATTAAGTCTGGCTACAGAAGCAGTTCTTCATGATGAAGGTGACAAGTTGTATGGACTCACAATAATCATATTAAAAATTGCTTCCTTGGAGAACCTGCTGAACAATCTTGAATTGTGAAATCATTCACATGGCAATGTTATTAGAAAATAGCACTTTGGCAGGCTGTAGAGTGAACTTTGTAGAATAAGGAAGTTATTTACTTGACAACCCTACTGCATGTAATCACGTTACTATGTAGAGCTTGAAGTACGTGCAGCTGTGTAGTTTGGAGATCTGTCTGAAATTCCCAAGCCAGGGCACTCCTGTGAATCCAGCCTAGGAGCATGGCTCTCTGTAGAAAGTTGCCCAAGAAGCTGGGTAACTAGCCTGGCAGGAGTTTCCATTAGCCCTGAGCTAGCTAATCTAAGTCATGTTAGGTATTCAGTGCTGAAATCAAACTTTGTAAGAACTCTTCAGGGATTTCTTTAGTTTGTTAGTGTACTGACTAATTTTAAATGGAGTTTATATCTATTACAGGAAGAAGAGTATTGTTGAAAACATAGATGTAAGTGTGGTATCGATAAGATAATGGCAGAGCTCAAATACAGCTGTGCCATGTGAGACAATAAACAGGACTGCGCTAGCACCAGTTAGGAGCCCCTTACACCCCTTCCCTGTTTACCTGTGTGCTGGGGCTTTATGTATAAGCCATAACGAGGACACAGTAAATTGTGTTCTTGTTGGAAATGTTTTCAGCTGTTGAAGGAAGCAGCTTTATCATTTTGATGGATGTCAGAATGAATAACTGGTTTCCTTTGCCTTACCTTACCCTCCACCTTTGTAGTATAGGACAATTAATAGAAAAGCACATTGTAACTCCTGAAGCATGAGAGACATTTTCTTTAGAGAGGGATGGGGGCACTAGATCTTCTTTCTGGTCTTCGTATGCCTCTGAAACGTTAGAGAGAAGTTACAATAACTTGACTTGAACTAGTGCCTCTAGCAATAGAGGCGGAAGTTTTTCAGTACTTATAATTTGATTCCTGACTCAATTCTGAATACAGTTTTCAAACAGATCTCGATATTTGTGAAAGGGATCTTTTCCTTCAAATGTCAATTAATTTGTTCATCTATCTCATATTTAATCTATCCTCTTTAATTATTAACATGTCTGTTAATTAAAATATTACAAATTCACAAAATTTCACATCAGCAACCCACATTACTCCCAGACAGGGTAGAGAGTTCTTTAGTAAATATTCATAAGATCTGGTGTAATTTTAACTGTCCCAGCAAATAAGCTCTCTACCACTTCCTTTGGGAGTGTGTAACACAATAATGGTCATATTGGTTAAAAGTAAGCCTACACTTTCTGTAACAGTCTTTTTGATGTTAAAATAGGATACTATGTGCTGTACTCTTCTGAAAGGTTACAAAAACAAATGCTCTGGTTTTATCAAAAGAGTAGAGAAGATTTTTATGTTTTATGTGTGCGTTGGGTTTTGCTCTGACCCTCAGTGTACTTACTTGTGAAATTGGGATGCAAATCACCTCAAGATATGCACTCTTGGCATTTCATAACCAAAATGTATCTGTTTCTAAACCAAATGAAGATGACCAATTGATTTTGTATAGTTAGCTAAAAAGGTAAAATGATCACCCCCAAAATAGGTAAAAAATTCAAACAAAATATGATTTCTTTTTGTTTTGAAAAACAGAATGAAGAACACTGCCCCTCAAAGAAACTTACAACAACAAAACCCCTCAGGCTTTGCCCCCTTTGCTGTCCCCCATTAAAATAGACATATCTGGGCTTTGAAGCAAAGCCTTCCTGCTGGTTTTTTTTTTTTTTTTCATCTTATGCATTGGTGGATTCTGGTGTGATTGCAATCAGGAATTATTATAATCTCATCAGAAGGCTTGGCTTTAGGATGTGTCAGGCTTCGTTCCCTTTCTGAATTAAACCAAACCTCAATTAGTTGTGAGATATTTCCTGAAACTGACAGCTGCCTTCATTATTGATGTCTGATACAAAAGTTTCTGAATTCCTGTTGGTATTAGTGTCTGTGAATAAGTCACCTTTTGGAAACTCATCCTTTACAAATTTTAGTCTTTTATACGCTACCAATTTGACAGAGATTCCCCAGCTTAACCATAAGGACAAACAGCACTGGATGAGAACAAGAAGCACACAGAAGGGAGAATTGATTTTTTTTTTTTTTGGTAGCAATTAAGTACTGAATTGTAACCTATAATTGGTTTGTGATAGAGATCTGTTTAGCTGGGTTTTTAACCTAAGACTTTTGATCAGAATGAAATCTTTAAACCTTTTAATCTTTAGGACTTGCATAAGTACTGTTGTAGATCCACAGAGTAGTTACAGCAGGAGCATGGATGCTATTCAGATGGTTTGATCATCTAAGCAGAGCTAACTGTTTTAAATTTTGTAACATGTACTGTGTTATAAATGTACATTATTCATGCTAAAAAGAGCTTTTTCAGATCTGTTTTATGGTTGTTGTGGGAATTTGTGTATACTCTATGATATATCTGTATACTAAAAGATGGAATATATCCAGTGTGAGAGATGAGGTGTATGACAGGCAGGATTTACATATAAATCACAGCAATTCTCTACTCTCCTGTAGAAGCTGCCACTGATCACAAAAACTAGTGAATATCAGGCCTTTGAAGCGGCAGTTGGCTTGAGATTGCCACCCATCTGCTCTTGGTGTAGTGTCCCACTTGGATGTTTGCATGCTGCTGAAATTACTGGATCATCATGTGCTCAATCACCTATAGACAATATGTAGCTATAGTTTGCCTTAAACTTCTCCATTCTCACCTCTTGGTCACCCAGCCAGGGAGGTGATAAAGAGTATAAGCTTCCAGCAACATATCCCGAGCTGGAGGCTTTGTGTGGGTGTACTGGAGCTTGGCTAGAAGCTGTCCATAACAGCATATTTGTCTCAAAGGAGCAGTTTTCCTCCCTATGGAGAAGTCTGTGGCCTGCCCCAAATGTTATATATATCCCAATATAGAGCAAACAACATGTGGATATCCATAACTTTAGAGCAATGGCTATCCTTGCAAAATATATCGTGTAACACAAGATGAGAATAGTATGTGTAGGTGATTATTGGACTTGTTTTGGGGCTGAAGTTGAATTGCATATTTCACAATGCACATTTACCTCACACAGCCACTGCTGAGCATGGGGAGAGCTCAATCTAGACTAGATAAATCCTCCAGTCAAGTGCTTGAAGTTTTAGAAAAGGGACATGGGTGTCAGGTCTCCTGGAAATTTTAAACAAGTTCTTCCAGGATCTCTCAGCCTCAGTTTTTATGGGATTCTTGTTACTGAGACCTCGGTTTTTGGTATTTCAATTATCCATCTGACAAAATAAGAGGGGTAGTACTTTAATAACTGTATGGGTAGTAAGAACTTTTAAAAGCACACTGATAACTTGTAATGAAAGATACAAATATGAGATATTGATAGGATATTTGAGATGAACTGTTATCTATTCTGTTTCATAGTTATGATTTATGTGGTCTAGCAATGAAGAGAGATAAGATTCACTTTTATTTACAAAAGAAAAACTAGTTATTTTCTTATCTCTGGATAGAACTTTTATGCAACTATTCGTGTGACATGGTTCTTGCCACTTCTATAAAAATCAAAAAAGGTCTTTTGAAACAAAATAATTACCTGAAAATAACATACTAAGAAATTGGCTCATTATAAATATCCCCTAGAAGATGATTATCATGGTGCAATTATATATTAGGTGGTTCCATTTGTACAGGTTCTTCTTTGTAATAGGAATTTATCGATTTGGTCATCACTCATTGATTTTCAAGGTGAAATTTCCACCATTCAGTTGAAATGTTTGCAGAGATATTTATGTGAGTACTTTATAGTACCTCATATGCTATTAGATGTCTGATAAAAATATGTCTAATTTAACAGGACTCTTGCTAACTATCTGGTGTGGAGGATGGTTTATTCAAGGTTATTTAACCTCAGCAGACGTTTCCAGTATCGGTGGCTGGAATTTTCTCGGGTAAGTTAGAGCTTTTATAGCATTTACAATGGTACCAGTGTTGATACTATTGGTTTCCCTTATAGCTGCTTATACCTTTGCAAAATATGGAATGTTTTCCATGCTAGGTAAATTTCTTTATTGAATATTTGTTGTTGAAGACTCCCTCTAGAGCAGTTAAGACATACATATTCTTGTATATGACACAAAGTAAAACTTTTATGTTAAGGAGTTTTTGAGACACCCCTTTAAAAACCTTAGTCTTCTTATGCAGAAACTTGAAAGCTATAAAGTTTTTGAGTTAAATGACAGGGCTGTGACCTGTGCTGTTCCTGCAGGCCAAACTTGTTTAGCCAAAATCCAATCTTATGAAAAAATTCCTACTGTTTACGCATGCCTGAATGTAGCTCTGGTAAAACAGAAGTCTAAGATTTCATCTTTTCCGAGCTTGCTCAAACCTCTTTCATGCTCTAGTGCCAGCTTTACATGAGCTCTGGCACATACACACACCAGCCATTTCTACAGAGAAGCCAATCAGGTGCCTTCCAGCCTGGGGCTGCAGAAGCCCCAGAACACGTTAGTCACCAGCCCAGTCTGTGAGAGTAAACCTAATTATCTATTAAGTTATATGGGCATTTATGTAAAACACATTTATCTGATTAAGTGAACCCTGAACAGAAAGCCACCCTGATAATCCTGTAGGCAGCATAGAGGCTCTTTAAGCAAGCCAAGGATGAAACTGAAACTGAAAGGTGCTTTGTCTTGTTTCCAAGCTACCATAGTTTAAAATGTGAACTTTTTGTTTGTCATTGAGAAAATTAGCTGCTTGGTGACATCATGACAACTTGAGTCTGGCATGATGCTGCCAGTGATGTGGTACAGGAGGTTCGGGTGCTCTGTTCTCCCTACTGAGGCATTCAGGTGCCTAACTGAAGCACCCATAATGTTTTTCCTTGAACAGTAGTGGAACAGTTCTGAGTTGATCACATGCCTAAAAATTAACTCAAATGTCTTGATGGAAACTGCACAGGAAAGGCAGCCTCTTACACTTCTGAGATCATATTCAAATCAGTCTTGCTAAAAATACCATTTTCTTCATGCAAAAATATGAGAAACTGCCTGTCAGAATCACAGCAACAAGTTTGTGTGTCCCCTCCTCGGGTATTCCTAACTAGACAGGTAAAATTGATTGATGCTGGCCATTAGCCATTCTGCAGCCTAATACTGAGTTATATTGAATTATAATAAGGCCAGGAAAATTCCTAAAACGAAACTTTAAGCTTTGAATACTGTGCTTTTTGATATGGTAACTAGCTGCTGACACTGGGTACTTTCTCCAGAAGCTTAAGGATGAATCTAATTCACTTTGGTTCAGTCCTTATTAACAATGTCATCAAGGGTTTTCATGTAAGTGGCTGTGAAAACTTAAGAACAGCCCTGTAATGGCAGTGAGTCAGCAGCTCATTCTCATTATCTGCCCCTGGGATCTGGAGATGGAGAGTTAGTTAAGTGCAGTAAACAGCAATAGCTAATAGTTAATAGCTAAGGTTAAGTGCAGTAAACAGCTCAGGGGAACAAACTTCAGAGATCAGCAGAAAGGACGTGAGAAATGGAGTCCAAGGCAAAGGCTTGAAAGGCTTTGTTGAATAGATTTGTTCTGTCAGAGGCTGGAGGACTAAAGGCACACAGATCCTTTGGGATCATGAGAAAAACCCAGCAACCTCTTGCCAGGTAAGTGAAAAAAACATTGGATGACTTGTTAAAAGTCATGACCATTAGATGAATCAATGACCCTTAAAGAAAAGGATATAATTAATTAATTCATTCATTAATTCATTCATTCATTCAGCCTCACCCATCATAAGCATAGTATTTTTTTCACCAGGTTTTCATTTTCTATTGGTGCTTTTTACATCTTTGCATCGAGACACTTGAAATCTTTGCAAAGAGAGGGAAAAAGACATGATGAAACTTCAAAAATCTTCAGGTTGAGAAATAGGACAGACCTGCTGACTCTAGAGACAATGCTTTGATTACCACATCAGCAGCTACCTAGCAGCTCCTCTGCAGTAGTGCTTTGAGTCCTAGTGAATGTGCAGTGGCACCTGGGAAAGAGATCAGTTAACTGTGCTGTGGAGCTCTAAATTGACTGGGAGGGCTTGAAACCTGCTATTTATAGTCGCTGTTACTACCTGGAGTATTGTGGTTTAGAGTGGTATGTTAATATTAGGAGGACCATTTTAAGGGAGTTCTAGTTGGCTGTTGTAACATAAATATCAATAAACCAGCTGTGAGGTATAATCCATTCCTCTAGGTTCTATTTTTATTGGTTTCACAGCCTGTGCTGCCTTTCTGTCCTCCTTACAGTCAAGCCGCTCTCAAAATAATGATAATTATTGTGTTGAAATAATAATACGTCACATTCTAAAAGCCAGCTCTGTCTCCTGACTTTTTCTGCGGCTGATGTATAGTCAAAGCTTTGGAAGGAATTTCAAGCTCTGATGACTAATGCCATGATTCCTCTTCTTTCCCTGCATCAGGAAAAAGCTCCATTGTAGTTTTGCTTGGACCTTGGAGAGAAATTTTCCTCTCTACCTTTTTTGCTTTTTCTTTTCTGTTTTTTTCCTTTTTTTTTTTTTCCCCAATGCTTTGTTATATGTTTTAGAAGAGGAGTTTATTTTCAAACTTGGCTCTGTTTGGGAAACTATTACCTTATTATGTATTGGTTTGGCTAATGTGGTTTTCTTATAGAAGCAGTGTTCTCTCTGTCATTGAAAATCTATTTGCGAACATACAGTATTAATAAAGACCATTTGAAAATGCAATTCACTGGTGGTTTTAAGTACAAGTCATTGATTAAGCTTCATTACAGACAATTTGATGGAGAAAATCAGTCTTTGAACTACCAAATTATCTGACCTTCAATAGCTGAGGGATAAGCTACTCTGGAATTTTCCGATGAAATCCTTTCCTATTGGAAAACAACAAATCCAAAACCTCCAGTTTTGCTAGAAATTTAATCTTGAGCTCAAAGGAGGAGAAAACTGGGAAAAAGAAATGGCTCAAAACCTGCTAATCAATGCTTGAAAGGCCTGCATAATCTGTGAAAGGCCAAAATCCCTATCTCTCCTGACCTGGTCTGATGTTGACTGTATTCTGCTTTTACATAGCTGACTGGTGTTAACTACTGAACTGTGATTTTGCTTATTCTCTGTGGAAAATCTTAAGAAGTTCCTTGAGTAGAAAAGGAACTCTTTGAACCTTGAAAACAAAAAAAGTTTCTTAAATCAGCGCTGCTATTGTTTACATGGGCCTATCTCGTATTTTATTGTATTTTTATTGTATTTTTTTAAAAAATGAACTTCTACCTTGATGAGAAAATGTAACGTTGAGTGGGTAAGCATCCGCAGTAACATTATTCTCACAAGAAACAGAAACAAAAGCAGCAATGTGCTTGAGCTCAGAGATTTGTCATAGCACTTGATGAAAATGTTAATAACTGTAAAGTATTGTTATTGTTTCCTTTTGGTAACTATATGACAAGCACGCTTTAGACTATCCTGTATACAGATGCAAACTTGTTCTTCTTAAACAGTATAATGTTATGACCTACTACCTGCACCTGCCAACAGGTGATCCATGGAACCACAACTTTGCTGCCCCAGTGGGATAGATGTGTGGACCTTGTTGAAAATGCTCTCCCTTATGTTGTGGGTAAGATGTTTGTCAATGCCCATTTCCAAGAAGACAAGAAAGAAATGGTGAGTCCTCTGAGATCTCTGTGGCTTCCTCCTCTCAAATTGCCCCTGATGTTAGATCAAAATTTCAAAAGAGACAAGAATCTTAAAAATACTTGAGTTGGGAAAAAAATCTAGGGAGACAGTGGAACAAATCTGAAGAACTGTCACCTTTCTGTCCATCTGGGCACTTCTCATTCTTTCCATCTGCAGCTTTTTAGACAAATATGTAACCAGATCAAAACTAGGTTGAACATAATTAATTTGTGTAAATGATGACAATCAGGCTGTGCAGGAACAGAGTGAGGGCTATTGATGAGAAATGGTTTAGTATAGCTAGTGTAACTCATTATAGTAAAGTTTTAGCTGACTAGTTAAAAGACTGGGCAAGACTGCTTAAGGGCAACCCCTTTAAAAGCTGACTGTGCTACACCTGTAGTCTAAACAAGAGAAGTGTAACTGATGTCTGGCCCAAATTAAAGGAAGCTTAGAGGCATATAGAGTTTATATTTGTGATTCAAATCTCTTCAAATCTCTTCAAATCTCTTTTGCTTCATGGTGAAAGAAAATATTCTTCCATGCTGCTTAGTTCAGTGAACAGCTTTTAGCTGGACATTCATCCTTTTTCAAAAACTTCAACCATAGCTGCATTGTCACTTCTCTTAACAATATATTCAAATGGTTAATTTCTTTTCGCAATAATTTATGACTTTCAGTTAATATTTTTCTCATAAAGGTTTCCAATATCTGCTTTTCTGGCCATTGATTTCCCAACAATAATCAGTTTAAAATCAGCTAATTTAGTAATTGAACTTAGCTCTCAGTGCAGGAGAGCCAAAACCATTTAGAAAACATGTGAAATAGCATCCTGCACTGAGGGCAGCAGCTCTGTGATAGCCCTTCGCTGCCCTGGCTCAGTAGCCTCAGCTTGTCTGTTTGACTTTATCTAGTTTGAGTGTTTTCTCAGGGAAGGACTCCATTTTAGACAGACCAACACTCTGTTTTGGCTTGTCCAAATATCTGTGACGTGTGTTTCCCTCTCAGGTCCTGCATTTCTTCTGCTACAGCTGGTGTTTCTTTTGCCTTCAGCTGGAGTTCCTCTCTGAGATCCAGCTTTTCAGTCTCCTGCTTCTTGATTGAGTTTGTAATGTGCTATTTGGCAGTTTAGTGGCAAATACATTTCAGGGATACACAGTACGACTTCTGTACAGGATAAGAGGGAAGAGACTATAAGAAATGTGCACTTTATGGAGAGGATATGGATATGGAGGAAAAACTTTTTCATGTTTGTATATGGAGGGAAAAATATGAAAAGCTGATAGAGAATGATTTTCTGTTGAAATGTGACCTAATTAAAATATTTCTTAGCATGTATATTCATTTCAGATCAACTTTTTGCAAAACTGTTAAGTCTGAAATCACAATGGCCTCCATAGTAAGAAATTGGTATACAATTTATAGTGTAGGTCAAAAGATTCAGACTTGTAGTGACCTGCCCTTGGAGATAAAATTAGATACAAGTGAAATTTGTTTCAATCTGTTTAAAAGTGTGTTTTTCAAGGTAGTAATTTGCAGTGTTACAGTTTTTGTTTCACTGGATTTCAGTTCTATTTCTCTTTATTAGCACTTGAGAAAAGCACTCTTATTTGTACAGACTTTTTTTTCTTTTTTCTTTTTTTTCTTTTATGGGTTTTTTTTTTTCCTTCTGGCTTATGGCATATATCTGTCTATGATAAGCAAATCCTGAGTTATGGATAATATGCATTCTTTTTCCCCATGTTTTGTGCTTGATGTTTCGTACCTTAGACACTTTACTCCTTTTATCAAGAAAGACATTATTTGTGTCTAAATATAGCACTGTTTCTAGCCCAGAGTGCCTGCAGTGTTTCTTACAGCTATGCCTGAGCAGTTTCAGTAATAACTTTGATAGCAGGAATAGGTTTCTCCCCCTGCCCCCTGCAGCTACAACTGGTGCATAAAGCCTAAGTATACACCAGGGCCCAGCTGCAGAGCTTGAATTTGAACTTGCAACCTTCAAATACAGGGAGTTCACTTCATTAGTGCACTAAGTTAATTGAGTCAGTGCTCTGTCATCAATATCTTTTAAGTTACCCTATTCCCTGGGATGCAGTTTACTGTGACTGTTGACTGTTCAGTCATATTTAATGCTAGACCTGTTCCAGTTGTTCCATATTGTCTCAAAAAATAAGAAAATGTTTTTTGAAAAGAGCAGTAAAAACTGAGTAATCAGTGGAGCTTTGCTGTGTTTTGACTGGCTCTACCACAAATAAAGAAGAGTTCCAGATTAAAATATCCAGCCAATATATATATGGCAATTTAGTTAAAGGTAACATTATTTTCCAGGATTTAGTCCCCACATTTCAGAGCTGCTAGATCCATAAAATAAAATTATATAAATCTCTGGTACTTGATGTGTTCGTTATTATTAAATGCAACATAACTGATAGCGCAAAGATCCAGTAGGTCTTCATGCAATGATTATCTCTCATGTCTTGTACTATCTCAACTTTGGTTTGGTCTGTATTAAAGAACTCAAGCAATGACTGGATCCACCCAGTTGCCTCACTCTCACACTGTTCTCAGTGGCTACCTGTTATGAGGTTCATCTGTTGATATATAAATAGAAGCAGCTGATTGCGTGTACCTTTCTGGTCTGTGCTACGAGAGAGATACATAGCCATGAGCATGTCTTAGCTATTAAATTTCTTGTTTTCTGTCATTTCAGGGTTTTCTTAATGTGCATACTCACTAAACACTCCTATTATTATTTTTTACTTGCCTGTGATATGCTCGTGGCTGTGTATAGATATCTGAAGAAGCAGTCAAGCTGAAATGGTTGTGGGTTTCCTTAGCTTTGCACAGATGCAAGCTGTCACTGGTGATTCAAGACCACAGAAGCAGTTAAGGCTACTCAGTGTTGAGAGTCATGGTCTCTATCTCTGCAGTAAGTAAAGTGTAGGAGTCCTTCACAAATACAGCTAAATACAGGCCAAATATTTGCATACTACTTTGTATTTGGGTCATGATACTGTTAGCCCAAATTCCATCCCTTGGCAGTATTAATAAGGCATGTCTCAGTCTGACATAAACCAAACAAGGCTACAGATGCTGTTTCTGGAGAAAAGGCTTGCTTTGTGCAAATGCCTTGCAACTAGCTCCTTCTTCTGCATGGTCTAGTGATCTAGAGCCAAAGTATCAGATATCTCCCCAAATCACTGCAAATCTCCCAGTATTTTTTATGAGTTATAGACATTCTCACAATTGTGACATGAAAGATCAGCAGTGAACAGGTTATGTGGTATACCTGAACAAAAAGAAAATGGAAAGAAAGTTATTTTCAGAAGTGTCTGGATTTGACACTCCTCTGGATTTCTCCAGAGGACTGGAGAAAAAACAAATTACCATTCAAGGAAAAACAGCAGATACTGTCTGATTTGGAATCATTCCTGGTCTAACCAAATCCATTACTCCTGCAAGGATCAAACCTTTTCTTACAATGATTCTGCCATGACACATTTTACTGGGGAGGATTTTGCTAAATATTTTTCAGATGGAGGAGTTGACTGAAGGAATTCGCTGGGCTTTTATTGACATATTGGAGAAGGAAAATGACTGGATGGACTCTGAAACAAAAAGAAAAGCTTATGAGAAGGTAACAAATATAAATGTTTAATGGGTAAAATCCTGTTATGGTGAAGGTTTGACTTGAGTGAAAACAGAATGTCATGAACTGTACTTGCAGTTCCAGTTACCTACTCATCATTTTGTTCGTGAAGGGACGCGTGCCACATTTGCATAGCTAGAAGTTAAGCCGTCTGAGCTCCTGCTTCTCTGCTGAAGTTATTTTTATTACCTTGGTCTTCCTCACTTGCCTTTCCCCATCTAGCTCTGGCTGATCCATACATAGAGTTTATTTCAGATTTGCATGTACAGTAGCTTTTCTTGACAAGGTCTTCATCTTGATTGGGATGTTAGGATCGCATCAACCTACAAACTGAAAATGGTGTCTAAAATATCTGGGACAGTTGAGGGTATTTGGCGTGAAGATGGAGGATCCAGCCTAGAAGGGAATATGCGAATGGTCCAGGTCCTGTACCTTGTCCAGTGCCATGGTGGGAGACCTACTTTGAAAGCCATCTTCCAGGAGTGCAATGACCATTCCAGCTGACACCCATCTGCCAGTAGAATAATGCCAGTTATGAAGTGCTGTGATCAAGGATGGCATTACAGGTCCTGATTACTTTCAGATGGAGTGACAGTAAAATGCAGGAGGTAAAGATGAAGGCCAGCAGAAGTACTCAAAGCTCCCTTTTCGCTCTACTCCCACATTAACAGCATGTGATACATTGCAAGAGAGCTTGTCCGAATTCAGAGCTCTGCCCCAGAGCAGCAGTCAGAAAAGGCATAAACAAAGAAGAGTAGAGGGCAATGTGTAGGACTGTCTCCTTGTTTGTTGAGGCAATGGGATATCAGTGAACTAGTAAATACCCTCTTTGAATAAAGTAACATGCAAATGCATTTGAACTGTTCGTGCTTGCTGTGCTTGAACAAAAATAGCAGTGTTTTGTTTTAAAAGCAGATACAGACTTCAATTTTTTTTTTTTTTGTAATTCTGATGAAAGGGCTGTTGAGACATTTTATCATTGAAAAGTTTTAAATTCCATACACAGCCCATTTAACTTTTACACAGCAGTGCTCTTCACAGATGTGCAAATGAAACAGAGCTGCCTAAATGCACCAATAAACTCAGTAGCAAAAGAACAAGAGTAAGGTGCCATTTATTTTCTGCTAACCTGATGGTAAATAGACTGCAGTCATTACTTCTTACTGGCTGTTATGCTTGGATTTTTACTAGAAATACCCTTAGAAATATAATGATCTTTAATTTAGATATTTGACAAATTTAATGTAAAATAAGAGCAGGAAGATTTTCTAATTATTTTCTTAACAGATATATATAACTTTACAGACATATGCACATCTGATGTTGATTTTTCTAGCAAACAATCTGCTTAACCATTTTGTTCAAATTTTTCTACCTGCCTTTCAGCAAAGAAACAATACAAGCATTGCTGCAAACTAAAAAAACCCTTCTAAAAAGGTCCCCCTTCCCCAGTTTAAGGAGAGTTTTGTTCAAAAGGTAGATCTTTTGTAGGCAGGGATGCCTGTTTCTCTCTGTTGACACTGAGCAAGCTTTCTGCACTTTGCTCCCAATTTAGGCATCTCAGTTTCTGAAGTTGATGTGGTGTCTCTGTGCTGAATAACGCGTGACAAACTAAATTCAAGCAATACAATAAGACATAGTACTACAAATAGCAAATTCTCATTGAAAATGGATTGAAATGACTTGAAAAACAATTTTATAGTTCACTGATATAAGAACAAGGTCAAGCTTGTGAGACACAAGTGTTAGGTGATGACTTAGAAATTGCACCAACAATTATGTGGTAGGGCTTATGACTGTAAGTTTAAGTTCAAATTCACAGACACTGCTAGTTGGCTAGAAGGAAAGAGTCCAGAGAGACATCCTAGTAGATTTCCAGACATGCAGTTCGTGCATGCTTATTAAATGCTATTTATTGCTAATGATAGATATTGGATATGTCCCGGAATGTTTGGATGGGCATGTTTTCAGTTGGAGAGATAGATTCTTTAGATGTATTGTCAGATAATTCACTGAGGAAATCTTCAAAATCTATTACTATGTTCCAGTTAAATCCCATGAGCCCAGTACTTTATGCTACCACTTTTTAAATACTTAGACTTTGGTACAGCAGCACAGGCAATAGGAATTTGGAAGTGGGGATTGTTTGGTTGTTTAAAAAAAAATCAAGGCCAGGTTGGATGGGGCTTTGAGAAACCTGGTCTAGGGGGTGGTGTTCCTGCCCATGGCACAGGGTTTGGAACTGGATGAGCTTTCAGGTCCCTCCCCACCCAAACCATCTTATGATTCTATGATTACTTTATAATATTCATCTGTAAAAGTGATGTTTCTTTGTCAATATTCGTCACCCACATCTGTGAGGATATTGCAAGTACTGTGGATTTCACAACTCAGGAAGGAACTTAGTTTGTTCTTGAATTGAAAAGCAAGTTGTGTTTTCTGGGGGGGTCTTCTCAGGTTTACATTCTGGACCACTATCGAAATATAGGTTAGCGTTATGACAGTGCAGTGGGATGCTGAACATAGCTTCTTCCAGACGAAGGCAACTTCATTGCTCCCTACAGCTTCCCGAGGAAGGAAATTGGACAGGAAGGTGCTGATCTCTTCTCCCTGGTATCCAGTGGTAGGATGTGTGAGAATGGTTCAAAGCTGTATCATGGGAGGTTCAAACTCCACATTAGGAAGCATTTTTTTACAGAGAAGGTGTTCAAATCCTGGAAAAGGCTTCCTAGACAAGCCTGTCCGTGATTAAGTCATTTGGACAATGCCCTTGACAGCATACTTTTAACTTTTGCTCAGTCCTAAATTGGTTGGGCAGTTGGAGCAGATGACCCTTGTAGGTCCTTTCCAACTGAAATAGTCTATATTCTATTCTATTCTTTTCTCATTATCAATTAAGTAAAGAAAAGAAGTCATTAGGTAAAGAATATCTTGGGGTTTTATGTTTTCATCAGTGGCTGTCACATTGTCTTTTATAGCAATGCAGAGTAGAGCTCTGTGGCAGAACTGTATCCTGCATGGAAATAACTGATTCCTATAATTTTCTTTTTTTTCTGTATTTTTAATATCACTGCATTTTTGAATTTTTCAAATGCTCTGGAAAGGAACTGTAGAAACCTAGTGAGTTTTGTTTGCTGGGCCTGCTCCATTTAATTTGTCATTAGTCCTTTCTTTAACTTCAGGCATATTTTGGTCATTAACAAAATTTTTACTCATTTCCTGAAAGAAGAATAAGGTCAATGTGGGATCTGGATGTCTGGACTGCGAGCATGGAGAGCCTTCTTGGAAAAACTTTTATGTTCCTTATGGTGATTGTATCTTTAGATGACAACACTGCAATGCAAATGGCTTGGCAGGCTTTAAAGAGAATTAGCTGCAAATCGTCTCTGTGATTTGGATACTCACTGTTTTCCATGTTTTCTGCTGCCTGTTTTCTGACTGGTGCCCACCTTTCTTTTGCTTGGCTGAGATCAAACTTGTATACCTTGCTGTCAGCCTGATGTTTTGCAATCAAAGGGACCATCGACCTCCAAAGGACTTACAAAAGGCCCTCTGGTAGAATCGATGCTTGAATTTTGCTTTAGGCAGCCTGTCAGCTCTATCTAATCACAGTAATGTTTCTCCATCTGTGACTCTCTTTGTATCTGTCCTGTTGTTTTAAGTTGCTCAGAGGGGATACTACTAATTTGATGAGGACAAACCATATCAAAAGGATCAAATCTGTTAGTCTATGCGACTTAGGGAACAAGTGTCTTGCAGTTTAGATTTCCAAGAATTGTCGTTTTAGCCCTTGTGTACTTTGGAGTTAAGGTTTGACTTTTCCTCTCTAACAAAACAATGTAACGAGATAACATCTAATAAATTCATTCTATCCTCCCTCCATTCCTCTCTTTCTGCGATCGAAACATGGATTTAATCCAGACCATTTGAAAGCCAATCTTGCAAAGAAAGTTTTTAACAAGGTTAGGTGAGTTGATCTGTCTTCACGTGCAGTTCTCACCTAGCTCTCTGGATGGAGCTCATGCTGCTTCCAAACGGGCTACGAGTCGGAGAGAAGCAGTCGGCTCTGTGCTGTGATTCTCTGTTTCCTGCCCTGTCCTTCCTCCTCTGCTCTGTTCCAACCTTGCTTTATTGCTCTGTATTTGTCTATCATCTGAAATTTGCTTAAACCGTGCCTGTCAACCTCGCGAATTTTCAACGGAGATCTCGGATTTTAAAACAAGCAAACAGACAAACAAAAACCAAGCAAAGGTTAATCTTCTTGCTGGTTTAGCCTCTCTTTTTTGTGTGTGTAAGGGTCATTAAATTTTGTCCTCATTCAAAGAACAGAGAAATTATTCAAATGAGTGCATCTCCAAGGGTGTGTCTGGCAACAGCCTTCAAGTATGTGGTCTGTGAGTTACACAGTTAAGACAGTGCAGAAAGACTCCCTCATCGGCTGCCCAGGCACCTGATGGGCTCAGGCCACCTTGCAGCCTTAGAGAAGGATGGCAGGTGAAGAGAGGGGGGAGAGAGAGGAGAGCCTTTTGTTTTGCTTACAATGAAGGTGCAGCTTGCAGCCAGCTATGTCAGCCAAATGGTATTGACAACTGCATTTTGTAACAGTGGACCGCAGGGAAAAGGGAGAACCTGCAACTGAAACTTCATTGATATGACTTGTGTGATCAGGACTCTCATCTTTAAAATAGTAATTTATTGCTGCTGCTCTTTAAAGGATAATTCAGTGGAAGATCGTCACTGAGATGTAAAATTGTTCCCTTTTGTGGGCAGGTGCCATTAATCACTATTTTTCCTTCTTGAAATACCCTTTGTGCTTGGGTTTAACTGGAAGCTTGAAAAAGAGACTTTTACACAAATGTCTGGTTTTTGAAAGTTTTTGAAAGAAATCTCCTGTAAAATAGCCTGTATTGTAGAAAACTTGGTAGAGTTTTTTTTTTTTTTTTTTGCTTTGCAATACTATTTTTAAAGTGTGGGCGATAAGCCAAAAAAAGCTTGTTTTTCCTATAATAAGATTTTTCTGTAACATTATTAACCTCCTTAGGTCATGGAGCACAAATCCCAAGGTCACTGTACAATCATTTTTTGCCTTCTGAACTTGCCTGCTGCTTGGCTTTATTTCTCTCTAAGGAAGTTGCATATGCAACGTTTGTTTTCTTTGCATTTCTCTGAGTCTGAAGACTGAGACAAGAGGACCTCAGGAAAATATAAGGACAGTCCATAGCTATAGGTGTCTCTCTCAGGCAGCCTTAGGTACTTTTGTTTAGCCTAAGGGGTTTGTTCTGCAGCTTCAGAGAGCTACATCAAACCTCCCTAGATAACAGTGTAATTTAGGCCAATAGCCCTTAGGAAATCAGGAGCCATCTGTACAAGCCCCGATTTAACAAAGTATAGGTACTTTAAATGTGGTAGGTGTTCATAGGTTATCCCACTGAAGCCATTAGCTTCTCAGCTGGAACTTACTTGTCATATCCATCCCTCCAGTCAATTAACTGAGCCCCTGCTATCTCTCCTAGTTCTCTGTCATTTTTCTCTCTTCACATTTGGGTGATTTCACTACGAACGTGACAGCCATACTGCTCAGACCAGAGGTCCAATGTGTGGTTCGGACAGTGGCCAAACAGTAGCAGATGTTTGGAGATGAACATAAGGACAGGGCAAGCATGAAGGGATACATTTCCACTATCCTCTGCTGGCCTCTGACAATCTGGAGCTCAGCTGCTTCCTGAGCCAGAAGTAGTGTCTTTGTATTTATTCATATTTTTATGGTGTAAGTTTGTCTAATGACTTTTTGAACCCACAATTTTTATCATCCATAACTTCCCAAGATAGTGAGTTCTACTGCCTTACTGCATCTCCTTTTGCTTGTCTGGAAAATGTCACCTTCTCCCCCTATGTTCTTGTAGTGGGAAAACAAGAGAGTTGTAATTGCCTGTTCTTTTCTTGTGCCCACTCTTGCTTCTGTATAATGCTAGCACAGCAATACATCCAGGGAGTATTTAAGCCTCCTGCATTTGTTCACATAGACTGTCCAGGGTGTGCACTAGATACAGTTCTGAAAAATAACTTTTAATTAAGATCTGAGACATACCCAGACAAAAAGGCCAGACACCACAGCTTCAAGAACTGAAATTAATCTTGCTTAATGCCATGCTAACTTTGCACAAAGATGACAAATCATCCAATCTGAAGAGCGGTCACTGGCTGCTCTGCAAAAAGAAAAAATGCTTTTTGAGGCCTTGTGGGGTCTGTGGACCCATCCTGTGTAAAATAATGCAAAAATATGATAGAGGAACCAGCCTCCCATATCTCAAGGTGCCTTATTCTAGAATGAAGGCTAGTAGAAGGCTGACAGAACACTACATTTGGTAAAAGAGGGGGATGGCATTTCTTTCCAGGTTCTTTTAAGATGACTTTATATCTTTGTTTCAAGGATGTCAGAGAACTTTGCAAAGTGTAAGACTGCCTCAAAGCACTAACAGAAGCTGCCAGACTCACTTCAGAAGACCTAGGAAAAGAGGGAGAAATTTTGAAAGACTCTAATTGCATTTAGGCACTTCACTGCTGTTTAAAAGACAATAGGGGTGACTGCTGACTTCCAAATTTACTGCTTTTACTGAAACTTTGATTCAGATCTTTTTGAAACAACCTTATCATTTCTAAACTGGAAAGCATAATTCCGCTTAGTGCCACTTGAACCTTGGCCACTCTTTTCCATTGTGGAATTAAGGTTTCTGAAATTAGAGTAGTCTCTGCCTGGATGCAAAAATCCAAGGCCCTGCCTGCATTGTAGAGGTTGCATTGCAGGGAACAATGAGCAAGTCTCCTGATAAAGTTGAACGTGGGTTAGAGTTCAGAAAAGGCAGACTCACATTTTAACTCTCTTCCAACATGTCTACAGTTCCCTTGGACATCAAAATATATCACCAGGAGCTTTTATCTTTTATCTTCATGGTGTAACTCATCTTTATTGTGCTGTGTGCATGGACATGTGAAGAGAAGGGGACAACTGGATAGGAATCAGGAAGTGAAGCTGTGCTGCTCGGAAACAATGTAGGGGATTTGAAAAGTTTGCTCTATTTTTCCTATTTTGGAATTTGGTCTGGACACTGGGGCTACTGCTCCCACACCATCCCTGAGAAGCTGTTTGGAGAATACCAATGTTTAGAGTAACATTTTTCACCTGGAAGATACAAAGAATGCAAGGTGCTTTCCTTCTAAGGTAGAAGTGTTCCACACTTTCCTCTGAATAAAAAATAGGTCTTCACTTTCCATCAGATTGACAACACTTTTCTTTTTTCTTTTTTTCTTTTTTCCAGTCAAATGTTTACTTTTCATTGCAATCATTAATTTTTGAACTTAAAGAGTAATCTCCCTCAGTTCCTGAATTTAATTTAACCTTCTCAGGAGGACTGGGCTTTCCTGCTCAGTAACCGCAGGAGATGTTCTTCTCCACTGGCCAAAGCTGAAACTAATAGCCATGGCATGTTTGTTTATCTCTTAGCTCTGGGGTTAGATCACTGCTGTCAGCTTCTCCCTTGTTATCTAGCTACTGCTACTGCTCACTCAATTGTGCAGGGATGTCAGTTCCATTAATAACCTGAACATTGTGCAAACAGATAGTGGAAAACAGGTGAAGGGAGAGGAAATTGTATTTAACCCTGATCTTGCAGCTGTCATTTTTCAGACTTAGCCACAACTCCGTAAGGCCAGAATGGGTGCATGGCATCAAAACACTTGTGACAAATCTCATGCTTGAAATAGAAAGAGGGAGAAAGATGGATGGGCACACCTGCAGATGACCAGGGACCAGGGTGAGTCTGAAGGTTTTGTGGCAGAAAAGCAACATGAAAGCATTGGTATGCCAGAAGACAGATTGCTTCTTCCAAAGGGCAGCAAGTCCTCCACTGTCCCTGGAAGTCTCAGGCAGTTCCAGCTTTAGTTTTCATTATCTTTGTTGTTTCACCAAGTCAAACTTCCGTCTGTAGAGGAACATTTACAAAGACATTGTAGTGCTCTCAGCTCAGCAGTAACAGATATCGAAGTATGTGAGACCCATGCTCTGTATGGAGGAGTCTACAAGGGCATGCTCAGGTGTCTACTTGTCATTACCTCTATTTTTAATGAATATGCATTTCCTGACTGTGGTAATCTCTATGTCCTCAGTTCAGCCCACCTGAGCTACCAAGAGGAAAGCTGCCTCCCCACTGGGAGTGAGCAGGAAGTTCAGCAAAGTAGGGCTGTGGGCTGGGGTTCCTACATGAATCCTCAGCCTTAGACATCGAGCAGTCCAGGAACAGGAGCCTGAGTAGCACTTTAACTTGCTCAGGTATTGTACTAGTCATGGAGGTTTGAAGCAAAGCTGTGAAATGTTTAAATGGCTTCAGGTACTAGTATTGTTGGAGTTTACTTTTACAGGTGCTTTACCACAAGGAGGTAATTCCTTTAAAGGCCTTTCAGATGCCAAGACATTGTGCCTAAGAATAAAGACTTCTTCAGCTGCCCTTTGTGAGGGAGCCGTGAGGTGTCTTGTGCCCAGTTTTCTGGGTAAGTGATGAGTTCCATCAAAGTGAAAATAAATATATATGTATAATTTATTTAAAAAATAAAAATATGTAAAGTTTGGAAATAGTGAGGGATTTGGTCTTGAGTAGAAATTGGATCATTTCCTGCATATGTTTTTTCTATATTCCGCAGCCTACATTTTTGCCTATGTATACATTGGCTTTCCCCTGTATATTTATAAGGCATGGGCAACCTGCAGTGACATCCTTATTGGTACACTGCTAGTCAAGGTCTCTGTTCAAGCAAAGGAATTTATCCCCAGAGAGAAAACTTGCAAGTCCTGAGCAAAGTAATGCTTGTGTTTAGGTCCTTGGTCCCTATTTCAGCTTTAGAATCGTGTAAGAACAAGTCTCTACCATGCCTGCTCTCAGCTGTATCTAAACTGGATCTGGTTCTCACTTGTGGCTAGAAACAAAAAGAGAATTTTTCACATCCTATTCATTAACAACAACAACAACAAAATTGCTCTGCAACCTGTGCTTAAACAAAGACAACCTTGAAAAAGTTAAAAGAATATGAACTGATGGAAGCAAAGGCTAAGGTCAGAAGCTGTCCTTCCCTGGAACAGGTTATTCAGAGTTTTGCTTAAAACTGCCAAAGGAAAAGCTGTGGTTACCCATATCCCATACAGCTGTGAGGGAGAGAGAGCGTCCTTGCCCTTTCCTGGTCCCTGAGGCTGCTCCTCTCTCAGTGTTTGGTGCTAGAGATCTCTTCAGCACACCAGGCTTTTTGGGTCCTTGGGACTTTTATTTTGTCAGTGCAGTGTTTTTTGTTAAACCTGTTGTATTCCCAGAGCTAAACCAAAAACAGCAGAAAAGATTTTGCAGCAAGGTGGGTGTGTTTCTAGCAAGAAGTGGAATGAAAGTGGGAGTACAGATTGACTGATGAGGAGCTCTGGGGGTGAACAGTGGAATGAATGCAGGAAGGAGTTTCAACAGAAAAATGCAATATAGCAATTTCTGCAGCTCACTTACATGCGAAAGCCCAGTTAAAGATAGCTTTTTTTGTTGTGTCATTGCAAATCCTTAGGATTCTGGTGCAAAATTTATTTCGTAAGGATATGTAATGTAATTTCAAATGACAGATATGTGAATTTTGAGCTGGGGATGTGTGTTTGGTTGTGATTTGTTGTTTGTTGGAGGTTTTTTTTGTTTGTTGTGGGTATTTTTTTTTTTTTTTTTTGTGTGTGTGTGTGTGTCTTGGTTTTGTTTTAAGAGAAAATTTAATTGGAAAACATAAAGGATTGCCTGAAAATAAACACATGACAAGGTACAGTCTTCTAAAGTGCTAAGGATGTATCCAATATTAACTAGAGTGCATGGGCTATTACAGCCCCATCAAAGGCAGCTTTAGCAGAATATATATATTCCGGCATAATACTAATGATAGTCTGTGCTTCCAGCTCTTGTTTCTGGCTTATTTGAAGTGCAGCTGGAGGAGCTCCTACTGTCCACATACACCCCAGTATAGTCATGTCCTAAGTGATCAGCAGGTTATTAGAGGCAAATCCAGTGCAGAAATCTCCATGCTGGAGTGGACCTGTCACTGCTGCCATGGTGCTGTGATGCCATAGCTGGACCGAGTGCAGGCACTGCATATATGTGCACTATCCTTTCTTTTGGTCTGTAGGCATGATCCCAGCTCCCCTGAGAACCCAGAGACCCTTAAATCTGCCTGAGGAGCTGTGGACAGTAATGGTTATGTGTTGAACACATCTTTTGCCAGGTACTCAATTGTGCTGCTCTGGTGTGTAAGTGCATGTATGTATTGTATAATTACAGAGGAAGAACACATTTGCTGTATGCCATGAAGAAATTTATTTTGTTTACAGAGATGTGGTTCTGTTCATCAAAGGCAGCATTTATGTCTGTCACATATAATATTCTATGTATAAACTAATGGAATTGTGGTAATTGTCATACAGAAGTTATAAATGAAAAATATAATTTGAATAAAACGGAATTCTTTTTCTTAGCAAAATTAAAGCAAAGCTGGCAGCAGAACGAGATTGGAACTAAGCTGGTAGGAGAAAATATGAGTAGGTCTATTAATTATACTGCTGCATTGAACTGAGGAGTTACATTTGTGAAATTTTCACAGTGAATTTGTGTATTTATAGAAGTAAAACTGTTTCATATATTCTGTGATCTAGCTCAGTTCTATTGCTAAAAAAATAATATAAAATACTGGATTAATTTAAACTGAAAATTTAATTCCAGTGAAATTTTCGTCATAGTGCTTGAACCACTGAAAGCCAGAAGCAAAAGGGATTTAGAGCTGGAAAGAGTGACGTTTTGATGTATATTGTTGCTTTTCACTCTTCCGTGCATGGCAGTCCTAGTAAACTTTTAGGTACTTGCAACTTTATGGTTAGTAATAATAATATTGTCTTTTATTGTCTAATTGTGGATATTAAGGCTGAATATATGATCCCAACCAACAGTTTGCTCTGAAAATTTTGTCCCTTTCCCCTCTGTTTCCTAGGATGGTAATGTATGATATGGTATTCTGAAGTGCAGTAGGTAATATTTTCTTGTCAGTAGGTTTTCTTTGAATGAGGCTTTGGTTTCAAGAGATGATGAAGACGAAGAGGTAACTAATGTAACACACAACCCATTCCCTGTTCCTTCCCCACTTTTCCACATTATATGTTCCAAGCACTTGTCTTGTACTCATTCCAACAGTTGCTGGGTCTCTCTGTGTAGTGAGTGATTCAGCTCATTGATCTGTCAGAAAATTAGCTGGGGGAAGAGGTTGTATAGATTTATGCTGTGTTAGTGAGCTAAACAGTCTCCCAGAAAGATGTGGCAACAAAGGCTGAGGCAGCCTTTGGAGGCTGTGGGTGCAGGGAGCATGAGCAGAAACGTGGAGAGAGATGTGAAGAGCAGGGGAGAAAAGCGAGGACTAGGACATATTTTTTTCATTTGGCAGGACAAAGCTGTCAGATGGACTCAACCACTTTTAAAACCACATTGTATATTTTACTGCAAACAGCTTTCTGTGTATGTGATGAGTGTGATTATTCACATAAGTCTATCTATCTATCTATCTATCTATCTATCTATCTATTTTTAACCCCTAGCCTCAAGCTATTACTAGAATGGAATGATAGGTGTATTTTCCATCTTCATAATAGACTAATTTAGAACATCAAAACCGATTACTGAAATACAGACGGGAGGGTTATGGTGCAGTGTGAGGTGGTGGTATGTGAATTATTATTAAATGAAACACTAGCTCTGTAAATCTTGAAAAGTCTACAGACTTTACATTATTGTGATATGCAAATATAAGAGAAAAGTTAAATCCAAAGTTTAACAATAAGTATCTTTATGATTAGCTATATTCTGGAGTATGGATTACAGCCAGTTCACTGCAGGTCAGGCACTCTTAAAAACAACCATTTCAGGCCAAGTATTCATATTTGAGTTGCCACTTCACTTTTGATTGCAGTTGATGATTTGCAAATCCCTGACATTTTATGTGGCCCCTGCATATGAATGCATGAAATAATATGCACCATTAGGATTGGCCCAGTTCATCTCCCACTCAAGTCAGTGGGTCACTTCCTACCCATATCTGTAGGATTGGGCTTTAGCCCTGTGATGGAACTTTTCTGTATTTTGCACTCTATTTTTCTAGTTTTTCTATGCATAAAACCTACATAGATGCAGTGATATTTATGCAGCAGTTTCAGCAGATGGCTCTTGAATCATCTGTTTTCAATGAAAAATGCAAAGACCAGACACGTACATAAAGGCTGAATTAATCTTTGTAATTAAATGGAACATTACTTTGCTGTGAATTATTTTAGCTTTCAGAATGTATTTCATGCTAATTTTTCAGTGAACTGTAATTGTATTAAATTCTTATATTTTTAGAAGCTTGAAAATTATCTTCACAAAGTTATTGTGAGTCAAGTTGATATACAGAAGATCTGTGTCAGACTCATAAAACTTTGTCAGGGTGAGATATATGTTTTGTTTTGATTTGGTTTGTTTTTTTTACAGCAAGTACAATACATCAGTAAGTGATTTTGCTAGCGGGCCTATAAAATACCCAGATCATATTCTGATTGTCAGAAGGTTCACTTGGCAAGCTTGACTGTCAAGTGAAAATTCAACTAGACTGGAAATTGGGATGCTTTGTAGCACTGAAAAACATGTGCGTTCCCACGTTGGCAAGTTGTTAAGTCAAAAGTGAAAGGTCGTTTATTATTTTGTGTCTGTAGTAAACTGACTTGCAATGCTCTCATCCTGACAGAAAGACATACTGATGATAAAATCCTAACTGTGTGGAAATCAGTGGGGAAACTTCCATGCGTAATTAGCGGGAGAGGGAGTAGTCCCACTCTGAGTCTTCTGCTTTGAAGCCTGCTCTCTCTGGCTGCTGGGATAGAAAACAGTTATCATGACTTACTCTAAAGCATGCTGCTTCTCTGCGTCACCCCCTGCAAGAGCCTGTTGCTTTTAGTGGCAGGGGAGGAAGCCTGCAGTGATGAGTTTTCTTAATTTACTCGACAGCCTAAGGTAGGCTGAGTACTTAATAATAGCTGGGGGGAGAACCCCATCACCTCTTTTCTTCCTGTACACCTGGTTATTTAATATGCAAATTAGAGAAAGGAATTAAATGAGCCTTTAAACCATAAAAAGTTGTGCACGGTGTCTTTACGGCGGATTCATGTGCAATTACCTCACGGCTGGTTCTTGTACATTTGTCACATTTCATTTGCTTTCCCTGTATGTATGTGCATACCTCCTGGAAGGCCAGTCTCTTAAACATACTTTTAATCTTATCAAGGGGAAAATACTGAATTCATTATCAAAGAGCAAGCCAGTTGTAGAAGAGTTATTCACTTGCTTGTGCTGTATGAAAAAGGAGTCTTTGAAATGCTGTTAAATATTACTCAAGTGAACAGAAAAGAGCCAAGTAAGCAAGTGATATCCAGTATGAAAATTTAGAAACCTGCTCTTAATACAATGCTTTCTAACTAGTCTGTTGTGTAAATTGGGCTGTTTGCTGGGCTTGACTGAATAGGTTTGGACCTCATGCAAAGCCTGTGGGAAGAATCTGCTGTGGAAGAAGAGATCCAGATGGATGTGGCAGATATTCCACAAAGACCCCAAAATGTTCATGCAGTGAAGTGGGGATGGACATACTGTGGTCACAACCAAACAACTAGTGCCACGGGTTCCAGGGCAGGGCCCAACTCTGCTTCTTTGAACAAAAAAGCACTGCCAGATCTAGGCTGGCTTCATGGTCCTCTGTGTTTACAGCCAGTGAGGCATGAATTTATTTGCTTTTATTTGGATGACAGCCCAAGAGCTTTTATTTGGAAGACAGGAAGAAATTAAGAGTGTCTTTAAAGGATATAACACAGCTCAAACCCAAAAATGTTCTTTTATGTGCCGAGAAAAAAAAAGATCAGTAATTTTTGATCGACACTGTACTGGCTAAATCATTAATGAAATATACTGACACAGATAATCCTTACTTTTTCTTTAAAAAAGGCTCTCTTGATTTTTCACAAGTTGTGCTATAAACCATTTTTAAAGGGTTTGCTCTTCATCATGTAAGTTGGGGTTTAGATTAAATCTGTTTAATCAAAATGTGAAGGAGCTCAATTAAGTAGACTCAACACAGAGGCTACTATGATTCAGATGGGTACTTGGGAACACATGCAGAACATTACAGATTCACCAGACTTGTTTAAGCAGCTGACTTAGCAGAAACTAAAACATCATGATGAGTTTTGCTCTTTGCTTTCTCAAGACTAGTTGCAACTAGGATTAAAACACTGGAAATGGAAAAGGAAATTTTCTGATTCCTTGCAAAGTTCAGTCAGCTGGACCTGACAACACCACCAGGAAAAAAAGAGACACTCTTGATTATATACAGACTTGCAGATGAACTGTGCTTCCCCCCAATACCACCTTTTTATCCCCAGCCTAGGGACTTAAAATATCTTGAAAGGCTGTTCTACCTTCTGGAAAATTGAGAAAACATTGTTGAGAGTTAATTTGGCTCATTTCATATTTCCTGTCCAGCATTTGTCTTCCATTGCTTTTTTTTATCACTAGGGACATTTGCATGACAATGGGATCTTTCTTGTTTAAGAGATCATCTGCTCCTGCTGCTAATTGCCTACCTGAAGTTGTAATCTTCTGTTTGTGACATCTTAATTATCTCAACCACAATTAATTGTGATGTCACAAATGGAGGATTATGACTTTGGGTTGGAAATGCAATTAAGAAATTGAAGTTTGATGAAGCAAAGAGGACTTCTTGAAAAATAAAAGAGGAGACAAAATAATTTTGATTAAATGAAGGCAATCCTCTGTGAGCTTCCTTTTTACAGTCATGGAACAGACATTTCTAATTCTTGCTGTCATAGGAGGCCCTCTTGTACTGAGACAGTCTGGATGGGGAGAACAGAGCAAGAATTTCGTTGTGCAGGAAGGGAGATCTTCCAGGGGAATCTTCCCTTGAACAGTCACTCGCTGCAGCAAGAGAGAAAGAGAAGTTGGTGGATCCCAGAGAGGTTCAGGCTTTGCTTGCAGAGAGCAGAATGCAGGGTTGGTATGGCTGCAGTTGGTTTAAAGACCAGTCGATTTATAGCACTTCATATCTTGCAATATTCATTTGAGTTTAGACATCTGAGTTTGAAGAACAAATTTCCAGAAGAGCGCTTTTTGATCGGAGAGGGGAATTCCAAAGAATTCAGGAGAAATTGTATTCAGCATCCTGAAAACATACAAAGTGAAAGCTTTGTGCTACCCTTTTGGGCTACCTTTAGTCCATCATGTTCTAATTTATTTTTTGTACTTGTCATATTTGACTTCTTGGCATGTTGCCTTACCCTTTTGTATCCTGCTCCTTTTCTTCTGGAAATATGTTGTTTCCACAAAGATGCTGGGTGGCTGGTGAGGGGTAAAAACAGCCATATGCGGAGAAATAGTTATATCTGCCAACACTTTGTTTTATTTTTAATTTTTTCAAAGGCAAAAGCAGTTATGGCAAAAGTTGGTTACCCTCAGTTTATAATGAATGACACATATATTAATGAAGACATCAAAACAGTAAGTGTCAGACTTGCAGATTTCTTCTTTTACATATTGCGTCCATCTTTTACATATTGCATCCATTCTTTGCTCTGTTTCACTGCTATCTAAAATCAAAGCTTCTCTTTTGTTTGGCATGCATCTGGAGTTCTGCTTGCTTGGTTATTTTTAGATGTTGAATTAAGCATGCTAGCTCTAATGTCTAAATTGTTGATCCCTGTCTGTCTAAGTGAGATGACCATGAGGCCTGCTGGGAATAAAATGTGTGTGGGTGCAAAGAACCTTACTGCTATTAAGCATTTTAAAGGTTAAACATACACAGCCATAAATTTAGCAATTACTTATATAAATGAAGCAAACCAAAAGCATTTATCCTCAAAGTAATGGTCTTCAAAAATAGTAATGCATATTTCCTTAAAATATCACAATTTATGATGCCCTATGTAAGCTCTCCTCTTCTTTCCAGGCTATGAAATTTTTTTATGGTTGTTGCTTATAATTGTACCTAGAGCTGCTAACCAATGTATATGCCTAGTGTGCTGGCTGCTGGACAAGGATACTGTGGAGGCACTCCTTCCTGACTCACTATCTGTTCAGCCTAACTAAGGCAGGAAGGCAGATGATGAATAATGATATATTTTACCATTTTCCAAAGGGGAAAATGTGGCATACATGTCCTTAATTTTATTCTACAGACAAAGTAGAATCACAACTTGATCCTGAAATGCTAAGATACAAGAGTGCTAGTCATCTTAGCCAGAGAACATGAACAGACACTAAATAGAGGCATAATTTATTCAGAAAACTTTGAAGAGCTAACTCTACCAACCTAGTACTTGTTCCTGGAAAGAGCAGAGTAAGATGGTGCTGTGAAGGCAGTGTAATGAGAAAGAGGATGCACTCATTATGCAGATTTTTTTGCCCAGATAAGTGGTAATGTCTAGTGAAAAACACTTGTTAATCACGGGTGCAAACCCATAGTTTACATCTGAAGTGCCACATCCTTACAAGTCCCAGGATTTACTTGAAACTGGTGACAAGGATATCATCTGGACATAGAAACTAGTAACATCCCCTTTTCTTGCATGGTTAATTGTGTGTGTGTGTGTGTAAGGGTTGTTGTTAGATTTGGAGGTTTATGGAAGTATGGAGTCCTATGTCTGTAAGCATTTAATGTGTGAAACAGTAAGAAAGCAGTGGCAGAACTGTTGGAGAGCTCAGAGTATGAAGGATTTGTAATAAAATACAAAATGAACTAAAAAAGAGGGCTTTTTAACTTTTTTTTTTTTAAAGTGGTTTTAAAATGCACTTTTAAGAATAAAAGTAAACCTATTTACTTCTGGAAAAGAGGTTGTCTTAATAACAGCCATAGAAATGTGCAGTCTGCAATTCATCGTTGGGCACTTCTGATTTCCTCAGCTCCTCTCTGATCACGGAAGAGCTTTTCCAATGCTCTAGTCCCTTTTGTAGATCTGTGCAGCCACTGTTTCTTAACTAAGCTCACATAATATTTTTTCTTCCTACCAACTGTGAAAATTTTATTTGCTTTCATAATGGCTAAAAAATTAGGTGACTACGTTGTTTAAAATGAAAGTCATGTTTGTTTTCTATCAGCTTTTGTTTCCTTGGATTTGCTTTAAAAATGCCTGTGCTTTGTCTGTACAGCTGAAGTTTACAGAAAGTGACTATTTTGGCAATGTGTTGCAAACTCGCAAATATGCAGCTCAATCTGATTTCTACTGGCTTAGAAAAGAAGTTCCAAAAACAGAGTGAGTAGACAAAAGGCAAATCTGCATAATCTTCTATCAATATGTTAATTCATATTATTTGATTTATACAATTTATGTTTTAATAGAATTATATACTCAGCAACATATTAGGATGCTAAAGGCCTACAGGGAAACACCCCCAGTAATTCCGAAGCTCCTGTGGATAGTTTTTTTGTTAATTTCTAGGTATGCCTGTTCTGATGCACAGCAGTCATACGCTTGCAGCTTAATTTAATGAAAAAAGGGGTAATTGAATCTCAATTAGAAATGGATTATGTCTCTTGGTCACACTTAAAATTTGGAATGGTACAGCAGGGATTTATGAAAGAAATTTTCTAAGAATGGAATAATGAGTAAGAGATAACATTATTATTGGTAATAACAATCAGCATTGTTAGTTACCTGCTGATGATAACAATGATATGGAATAAAACATAGTACAATTTACATATGTTTTTATTTATTTGTAAACATCAGGGTGCAGATTGTGTCACATACTGTCATAAAATACATGAGAGAATCAATCTCTTTCCATACTGGTGGGTAATCAAATCCTTAAAATGCAAATTAAAACCTAAACAGAACTTAATTAGTTTAATCATGCTACTTAAAAATTATTCCTTCTGCACACAGACTTCAAAATTGATGCTTCTGCTCAGCTCCTGTGTGGTATTTTCTTAGGGCTCCAGAAATTCTGACTCAAACTCAACCATACCTTGTTCTGGGGGTAACTCTGAGTTGTGAGTTAGGCAGGTAAAGGATATCAGCAAGACAGCACAAGCTATTCCTGATTAGAATACTGTAACTTGGCCCCTTATTTTTGAGAGATTATTTATAAGATAATTTTAATTGTGAATTTTACCTTCTTGTCACACCCTTCCCTGACATTGCAGTGGTTAATCCCAGGGGATGAATTTACAGCCTTTTCTTCTGCCCCTAATGCCAGGGCTAGATTGTGACAGTACATTCGCTTCAGA